>JAPYZJ010002374.1:0-24889 GCA_030522765.1 Ophioninae sp. B BG-2022a
TATGAGCGCCTCTTCCGAAGAGATCAGTCCCACCCACCCATTAATCTCTTATGAGATACCCAAAAATTATTTCAGTTACGGCTTACCAGGTATAACTTTCAAGAATGATAGTTGATAACAACGCACTCACGTCGTGGGCATGGAAACGACGAAGAAAAACAAAAACTTTACTTTAAACATTGCGGCGACACTGAGGGAAGTGAGGGGTACTACAATTTGATACTACAATTAGATTCAGTTCTAAAGAAACAAAAATTTCATTAAATCACAGTGATTTCCACGTGCCGTCGATCAGAAAACGAAAACTATAAAAAAATCGAATAAGCATGACTACGCAATGAAATTTTAGTTGAAAGGCAAAATTTCATAATATCGTTTTCGAGATGGGTTCCAATCATTTTATAATAGAAGTTCGAGTTTATATCCTTTTCCTTTTTAAAGCAATTTTTTTAAAATAATGTAAACATTGAATTTTCCTGTCAAAAATGTTTCTTTTGGCTTCTAACATATTACCATTATTCTCGAAAATGTCCAACGTGATGCAGTCTGCGGATAAGTATTCTGCAATAATCCATACTCCTCGGGAATTCAACTCGGCGCAGTGTGCTACCTAGAAACGAAATACGGCGTGTAACGCCGTACTCCGTCTATTCGAGTCTCGTAGATGCTCCCGCGGGCTCATCAAGCATGCTGCTCGAGATATTGGATCAAGCGTGTTGGAAAAACCGAGAGGAATTCGTGCGAAGAACAAGATAACGTACGGAATATCTTCGCGCTTCCGGAAGCCAGAGCTTCTATGTTTATAACGAAGCTCCACGTTTCTTTATCCACGTAACATCGATGCACATCCCCACCCCTGCCCCTTCGATCCCTTCTCGTTTCCGCCATACCAACAGCTTCCGAAATTTCCCAGAGGAAATAAATGACCCATGAGAAGGTTCTTTTACCCTTCAAATTTTATAAGTACAACTCTTTTCGAATCCGATCTTTTTTTGAGGAATCGTGCACAGTTTGGGTCAAAACTGTGCGCTGTTGTAAATTTAAACAAATTGTGAATCAAATTTAGCAGATCGAAAATAATCAGCAGTTTTTCGCGAAGTTTTCACTGTCTTTTTGTTTTAATAAACAACGTAGTTTTCAAATACACATGTATTTATATAAATACATGGATTTATATAAATTATATAAATACACGTCTTGAAAATATTTAAATAAACATCTGTAATTTTTTTAAAGACTTTTATCCGAACTAAAACAATTACGTTTTATAGTGTTTCGTGATTTGGAAAACTGGTATTCTAATGTTCTATGGAAATTTTGTATGCCCAAAAAGAACTTGTTTTTAGCTATTTTCCGCAGAACTTTTTCTCATTTTTAATATTGCCGCCCGAGTTTCTGACTCTCCGAGCGAACAGTGTATTAATTTTCGTAATTTACAAGTTATATATATATATGTATATATAATAAGTTGAGAGCAGAACAGAGATGGGAAAAGGGAGGGATAAAAAACAAGGGCTGCATATGCATGCATTTGGTATAACCACGTCGTCTATTGCCTTGTATGAGTTCTTGCCCCCTCCCCCTTCCCCCATTTCCCCAACCGTTCGCGTCCACACTTTTGGAAAATGAGAGACTTTGGCCAGATGTTACGGTGCATTAACACGTCGCCATGATAGATTAAAAAGGCTAGAATCGTGGAGTTCTTCGCGATGAAAAGTAACGAAAAATAAACGCTTACGACGTGACCAAATTTGAGAAAAGTGCACTCGCGTACAGTCATTAGCGAAAAATATTTTTCTACCTTCGCGGAAATTTAGTCTGATTAAGATGTGCCCAATTTGTGCACGGTTGCTTCCGTACATTGCAAATTTTGAAGTTTGTAATTCAATTCAGCCACCGGCTAAATTTTTATACGTCGAGGGAAAAAAGAAACGTGGAAAAAAATACGACGCATATCGAGGTTTGGCATCTTCAATTGTAGGTTGGAATTTCTTAGAGAACTACGAGGAGTAATTAATACTCCGACTCGAATATTTCGAGCTAATGAAAAGCAAGTATTTTCAACGGATAATTGGAGCAGACGGTGTATCTTGCGCTCCAGTTTATATTTTTGAATAATTAATTTGTCGTGTGCATGGTGTATATATTTAAACGCAGTTAACTAGCGTTTCCGCGACTTTTCTACTTGAGAACTTTTCGACCCGACGAGCCCTTCAACTCTTCGTAGAACTCGATCGTACTGAAAGTTCTGAAGTAGAGGGCTTCACCAATCAAAAATGTTAATTTGATCAGCTTAAACTAGCAACGTCGATTAAAAATAGCCTTTGAAAGTTCAACTATTCGTGAGAACGCAATTACGAAATTCCTCTTCGAGTCTCGATACTCCCGTCGAGTCGTCGTTTCTTTTTTTTTCTCGAAACTCCGGGCTGATACATCTTCGCTTATTCCTTGTTCCGGAACGTTAACTCCCGAAAAATTATCGGGAACCTTCTACGATGATATTCATATTTCTATTCCAGAGTGTGTTCACGTTTCCGTGAAAATTTAATTACCAGTGCCTGAAAGACACCAGATGAGGCCGTCTATTGCACGTCAGCAATTTTCGAGACAAACTTCTCGAACACTCGCAATTTCGCTGTTCGCGACTTTTCGAGTGCGATATGTAAATCGAGAGATGGATCGGAAAGAGCCGTAAAGAGTCTCGAAGGAAGAACAAGAAAGAAAGGCGTTTACGAGTATTTCAATTTCGTCACAGCCTCGCATTCTTTATATATCGTTATTCAGGAATACTGGGAGGCACAGGAATGTCATATTTTCCGAATAAATTACTTTTCAGGAATTTCATATTTTGGGAATGGATTATACAGGAATTTTATATCTTAAAAATGCATTATCGAGGAATATCGTATTGCAATGTAATAGTAAAAGGTACGCAGCCCGCCAAATATTGAAAAGTCACTCAATTTTTTCAATAAACCTCGTACGTTGCGATGCACGAAAACGAGTTTTCACCGAGCTTCTGAGCTACTACAAATGAAATTAATTATTCTACAATCAACTACAAACAAAATCTTTCCGAAACCATAACATAAAATGAAAATGGAAAATACCTACTTGGGTGCTGCACGCAAGCATCTCCGATTTTAATTTAAGCCAGTGTTCTAAATGTACACAATAAGTTTCATCCCAATCGGTTCATCCGTTTATGATAGCTTTTTCCCTATTCTCTTGAATACAGCTCTTGAAGCATAAATAGCCGAATTTACGTACACCCACACATTTTACCCAATTTCAGTGTGTTGTGTACGAAGCTAAAAGAGTACGATCTTTTTGCGTTATTTTTGTTAATTTAAGTGAAACAGAATTTTACGCAAGTCACAAAGTGCGGTAATGCGTTACCGAGAGATAGAGAGAGAGTGAACGAGAAACTGGAGGACAGAGGCTTATCCGACGAAATTTCAAGCCGGTAACGACGATCATTAAAACTTTAATCGTTTCAGCATTGAAGTGTACGGACGTGAATCCCCTCGATGCTTTGCTCCAGCGAGGCTTTGCAAATTTTACTACGCCCCGTGTTATATCGCGCATTCCTTTGACTCATAATTCCTCTCGTCTCGCTTTCAACGTCGCTTTTGGTACAGAACGTTGCTGCTCGCATGGCCAAAGGAAGGAAGCGCTCTTTATCTCGACATTTAATTGTCATCGGGAAAACTCGAAAATCAAAAAGCGCGGGTCGAACTGAGTAATATAATGGGGTGCGTAACATGCTTCGTTTTGACTTTAAACCCTGTAGGTATGTAAAAAAAACCCAAACGTTATCAGGCATCTGAAAATAACTTATTGATCACTTAACAGTAAAAAAATAAGTTATTTTTATCGTTGAAATAATTGCACTAATATATTAATATATTAGGTCACTTTGCAATAGCAATATTCATAAAGTGTCTGAAAAACAGTTTTGCTTCTGTATTATTTTTATTAATTTTGATATTTATATATTTCGAATTGCATTTATTTATTCACTACCAACAAATGTTTCGTTGTAAACTACTCAAATTTTATCAAACCTTTGTATTGTTACATTCACGTGTTCATATCTACTAAAGAATTTAATGAAAAATTCGAAAATACTTATTCTCTCCAGAACTATCAATCCTTAAATGTTGAAGAATTTGGGATTTTTTAAATGTCTATCCAGCAATATCTTAACAATGAAACAAAACCATATGAGGGCTAATTCCGAGTCCGACGATTATTTATATTCGCTCTCATTGTCGAGCCGTCAGGGTAAGAGATATTACGCTGTAAAGATAGTCCAGGATTTAAGCTTACCATAGTGACGTTTAGTCCCGGTATATTTGACAAAAGGCAGTGTTATCGCACTTTTTTACTGACCCTTAATTGCGCACTTACGAGGAGTGACACAGCATAAACGTCAGCGTGAACGAGATAGTGCTGGACAGAGGCAAAAAGCGATACTCAAAGTGTGTGCCCCATCGTTGGAAGGAACGGAAAAGTCCACGCAGTAATGGTCTCATCCGACATACGCTTTCACGAGACTTTCCATTCATTAAAATTTAAAACGAAACCCCAACCCCTTTCCCATCCCTGGCTTCCCTCATAGGCTTTCGTCTCTCTTTCGTGGGTCTTATATGGCGCGTTGTAAAATTAATCCAACCTAGTCAAGAGACCAAAAGTAGAGGAGGACACGTACATTACGTCGACGAATGGCGACCAAAATGGCGTTATCTTCGAAGCTGCCCGTGTTAAATATCTGGGATTATTCTTTCGTCCATGTGAGTGTCTATGCGTGGGTGAATGTCCAACGAGAAATCTGCATAACCCGATGAACGATATGTAAGGTTGCTGATCCATGTAAGGCCCACCTTATTTGTTTTTTAGTACAAAAAAAAACTATGAATGTTGAAATAAAACAAAAATATTTATTTAATCGTTTATTCAATAATCAACGGATTAATAATAATTTTGGTTCAGAAAATAATGTTCACTAATAACTATAAGATTTTTACAACAAAGCGTCTTCTGGGCCTTATTCAGACCACTGTTCTTAATAAGGTCATACCCGTGTAACTTCGTACAAAAAAAAAATGTTAAATATATAATCTTCAATTTTTAACTGAAATTTTTATAACAACATGTATAGTGCTGATAAACCACTACATATAATTAGAATAAAGATTCACTAAGTAATATTGAAAACATTTTTTGTTTTCGAAACTCTTTATCCGTCGACATTTACGAAAAGCCTACGTGCGATCGCACGTGCTGCCTTCTATCGGCTGCAGATTAGTTTGGGTTCGCCACAGCGCGGCGGTTGCTATGGCAATCGCGGCATTTCAACGTTAGACCCTCGACGATAAGAGCTCAATCCGTTTGACTTTGTAGTTTTGGATATTTCAAACGTGGGCTTTATTAGGCACTGGCCCTTACATGGGTCAGGTACCTTACAAGCTGTTCTGGCACCGAGTAGTCCCATAGAATATGTAGTCTAAAGGAACAGTGTGGATATTTTGAATATAGGCCTTTTTGAAAATCGAAAAGGCTTTTTCATACCGCTTAATAATTTTTTTGATTTTTTCTTTCGGACTAATTTTTGAAAACTAGAATAAACATTATTAATAAATAATCACTTTATCTCGTGACTACATTATCTAACATAAATTGGGCCAAATTTGCTGCTGACTATGTGACGTATTTATCTCATTATACATTTATTCTCATCACAATGTTTATAAATTCAAACGAAAACGTTATAATTCCAACGAATCTAAAATAGTGTTAATTTCTAAAACTACTACAAGTATCCCACCACCTATTTTCGAGCAGACGATATCAACGCCTGTTCAACGTGTTCCTTTGGATGGAGCCCAGCGCAGCCCAACATACCCTGCGTAATAAACACACTCGCATATTCATGTATGCGCTAGCTCTTTCAAACGCGCATCCTCAAAAAACGAAAGGACTTCACAGCTGCCTTCTGATAAAACGGAAAACGACCCGAATTACGTCCTTCCGTTTGTCAGCGATTAATTTCATAAATGGCCCGTTAAATAGGAAAATGGCTTGACCTACCCTACCATTGAAGAACTGACACAGAGGTTACGTTTGCACACTTCCAAGCCATCGGCATACAAATGAACGAGCATCACGAGAGGTACTCTCTCGCGGCTGTAAGCGGTGAAGAAGTTTAACACCGCGGGTTTTCCAATGTGAAAAGCGAGCGCGTTTTCATCTTCGTTGAAGGCTTCTCCGAAGAGTAGCGCATCTCAAACTCGCCTCGTTCCCTTTTTCGGTCTTCATTTTGTGCTCTTCCTGCCGTCCTGTCTCTCGGTAACCCTTTCGGATCAAAAGTGGTGTGCAAAGCTGTCACTTGCCTTGGTTTTACCTTTTCAGCGGGCGACCAGGCCAAATAAGAGCTAACGTTGGGGAACGCAGTGTGTATGTATAGAAACGTCAAGCCTGGTTATGTAGACTAACGCCTTCCTCGAGGAGTCTCATTAAATATACTGTATGTACACGTGGTTTCGTGTATAAGTGGCTTCCATGGATATTACTCTATATGTATTACGAATGAGAAAGTGATAGCGGGACCACTCGTCAAGCCACCTCTTAGCATATAAAACGACGATAACGTTTCCGCTTAACGAAGCGCTCCTTTTAACGAGACAAGATTTCACCTTAATATTCTATGGCGCGGAAAGTAGATAGTGCGAGTAAGAGAGTGAATAAAATATATAGCAGTTCTTATGAATTCTTACTCTTGGTCTATTCTTGTCTCTCCCTCTCTCCCTCTATTATTCTGACTGTGTCTGTCTTTCGTCAAACTTTAGGAAGTACACCACAAAACCCAAACAAAAATTATACAGGAACAATTAGCACACATCGTTCATTACCTACCTAAAAATCTTATAATCGCTTTTAAAGTAAAATCCGATTTCCCTTAACATCAAAGAACTTCATTCAAGAAATAATCAAGTAAAGTGAATGGAATATAAAACGAATTTAGGGCTATTGGCCAGAGTCCTCGAAAGTAGCTTGGAACATATCTCTTCAAACGTACATAACCCGTTGTTTCCGAAGCATAATTGAATTGCACCAATTTGGGCGGATTTTCGTAATGAAAGTTGCGGGATTTCCGGTAACGATTCCGTTGAAACGTATGTAGAATTTGACCCCCGAGTATTTGCAGTACAAAATGATGTTTCGAAACGAGAAATATTTGGTCGTGCGCGATTGCAATTCAGTATCAAGTATGAGTCATAATGTATTTGTCCGGTCGTTTTAAAGGGGGTCAAACGAAGCTTTAATGAATTTATAAAATGAGCGTGCGAGAGCGTCGATAAATTCTGTTGGTTTGTCTTTTGTTCATAAACCGGATAATAATTATCCACCGCTCGTTCGTGAATCGCACAATCTATTAATTATTCGGTCATCTCGTTTCGAATTGGCTAATCCGATTCGCATGACTCGACGATTCTCCGATTGGCTCTCTCCCTCGCCCGTCGTATTCATGGGTAGGGATGTGCAGATGGATTGAAAGAGATGCCCAATATCTATCCAGACACCCACACACACGGATGTTCACTTATTTCGAAAATAATTGTGTCGTATACTTCGCTTAGGAGTTGTTGAAAATCTACCATTGAAGAGGATTTACAACTGCAGCATAAAGTTTCCCTGCACATTTCTGCTAACTGTAATTTAGAAAAAGGGTTCCAAAAAGCCTCTCCCCCTCCGACTGAATTGAAACTTTACATATACTTTACTTTTCATATTTCAAGAGAATTCCTCAAAGGATTTTTTGCGACTACTAATAATTTTGGAGATATTGAATTTTTAAGTTTTTTAGTAAAGTTCCGCAAAGCCACCCTGCTCCAATCCGATGGAACTGATATTTTGCACAGACCTTGATGTAGATCCATAATTCACTAATAAAATTACTTATCCGAAATTTCATTGTTTTTTGCCTACCGTAGATGACGAAATGTTAGGAAGCGTTTCGATAGAAATGGCGGCTATTGAGTCCATTTGTTGGTCGGTGTGAGTGATGAAAGGCGAGAAGAAAAAAATAGCACGTAGTAAGCAAATATGTCGTGCGAGGTACTTGTGTTCGTGAGAAGGAAGAAAAACAGGAAACGTGTGGTGTGTCATCCGATAGATGACTCCTGTAAACACAAACCGCTTTTTTCGAGCCCCAAAAACGTTTTACCATATTCCTGTTTCACGCTCTTTTCCCCGCTCGACCGTGGCTCGCATATCTGGCAAGTGTTGTTAGCAGGGCACCCCTCTCTCGCTGCCACACTCGTTTCTTCCCCCAAGGGACGTTTTTCTTTCTCGCTGTCAGCATAAATCAACGTACGTTGGCTAACTCTCGCGCCAGTCAGCACTTTTCAAATTGAGCTTTACAATATTGATCTGAACATTTCTCTGATCTCATAAACGGATCAGCAACGGACTCGCGGACGACGAGTGAATAATAGCTTTTAATAATGGCGCTGGGTTGTTGTGTTGAAGCCGACTGCTTTTCTTTCTTTTGCCCCTAGATAGTTATCACTTTTTCGCACTTCGCGAATAGTTACATTTTATTAACTGTTTGTGCACTTTAATCAGCATAAAACTGCTAAATTGTAAATGTCATTATGTTCAGTAACTGGGGCACGTTAACGACTGCCCTACGCTACAAAAACCTACTTTCTATACCTTCCCAATGAAGAAACAATACTTTTTCAGTTCATTGACGATGTAATTCTCATTAAATTCATTTAAGGTGCTTTTGGCATTCCCTTCCATCAACTTCACAGCAAGAACACTGGAATATTATAAAGTCGGCGTTGAGCTCTTCACTGAACGCTCAAAGCGTTCGAGAAGAGTTTTTATCCAGTAAACTTGGCAATTCCGGAAGCCAGCTTAACGGTAAGTTTTGATGACAACCACTTTATATACCCACACATCGGAAAGCTGGCAAATTCCGGTGTAAATTGGTGAAAAGGCAATCGGACTGGCTGATTGCCACTTTCGAGGAAATCGACACCTTGAGAGTAAGTAGCAAAGATTGTGCCAGAATAGTACATACCCCAGAATAGATAGAGACGCCAATATAGATCCATGAACACGTATAGCGAAAGAATGGAATACGGGTAGGATTGGATGAGTCAATAGTGAATGTATAACTTCCTGCGTCTAAGTGTGTGTGGAAAGTCACGAGTATACTAAATTGCCAGTCGTTATCGCTCCCGGCAGACCTGGCCTCGTTTGACGGTGTTATAGGATTCACCTATGAACGAAAGGATCAACGAGCCAGCCAAGAAGCATCGCCAAGTAGCCTCACCCTAGGCTGATGCGCTCCACTCTAAAGGATCACCGACCCTTGTGAATTCTGCAAGCTAGATGAGTTCCATATACTCGGGGTGAATTGGGCCGATGGGAAAGGCGGCAAAGGCACCAGACGATGCTGCAGACGAATTGTCTGTATCATTCGTAGGTGAAAACTGTGGATGACGCCCAACAGTCATTTGGGCGTAATCCGATACTCTCATCATTCGCCTGGTTTCAGGGATTCGTTGTTTTTTTCGTTCAGGTATGCGACAGGAAAGAGAATGGCTGGCGGGTCATCCGAGTGACTTTGGGTCGACCAACAGACGTATAAATATATTTATATGTTACGCATAGTGGGTGACCCTTCTCGCTTGAGGGCAACGGAATAATTCAGGAACGGCGGAATCGAAGATTCCATTCGAATAAATCGGGGTCTCGATAAGGAAGATATGCGATAACTGGTTCGTTTGGTGAAAATCTATATTTTTTCAGAAACGTTTTATTCTGCTTACAAAAAAGGTACTTTTCGATTTCTTTATTCGATCATTTTTTTAATCAATTTTTTATGATTAATTAATGAAAATTTGGCAGCTGACGATATAGGTATTTCTCGTGATTAACGAAGAATAGGGACGAAGATTTTGCGCAGGATATTGGCTTTACCCTTTTCCCTAAGTCGCTACAATTCTAAATTTGAACTTTCGACCTTTTTCCTTTTTTTATTCTCCCTTATCTCTACATTAATATACGTTTCAAAATGGATACTATTATTTAAATATTTTCGTTTATTTCGTAAAAGAACAATGACCGAAGAAACATATCAGATGCGGCTAACCTCTTTTCGAGGTGAAAGGAAGTCGCCCATTTGACCTATTCTTCAATGTACCCGATACTAGATCTTGAGATCTAGGATCACTAGACATTCCAATTTGTTTCCTTTTTCCGAAGATGTCTCGATGTCACAAGATCGCCTGTATTTCCAGCCTGTATTTCCAGAGGTACGTGAATGAAGAGAAATAGAGAGAAAGGAAGTAACAAGGGAGGGGGGTTCGAGAGCATCCCAAATATAGAGAACTGAGAAAATGGCTGAACGTTCAGAATCCCGAAAGCATACGAGGCACCCGGTAACGAATATACCTGCCAGAGGATATCGTGTATGGAAGTTTCAGTGAGGTGGCCTACGGAACCGTTACGATCTGACATTACCGGGTGAATCGGTGTAGCGTGACTCGGAATTCAATACAAACGTTCCGGAAGACGTACATGGCCAGGCTGGGAAATAAGGGGAGTGTGTCGTAAATACTTGAGAGACGCTCGACACGAAAACTACCCAGAAACAGGAGCAACGAAACGTCAGAAACGAAGCAACAATTCTCAAAGTAACAACGGTACCAACTCTTATCCAATTTCAAGGCAGTTGTGTGCCCGTCTCGTTGCTCCTTCTAATCTCGTAATCTCGTATGACTCAGCAATAATCAATGCTCGACGATGCGAGTAAGGAATGAGAAGTTTAGTCGTTGACCCGGTGTACCAGTGGTCTAATTGGGAAAGAAGATGAAGCTGTTTCCCTGGTGATGGTGGGAAGTAAATAGACAACAATGGGAGGGCGGAAAGCTCTATTTCTAGATAGACCTTTGTCAACCTCAGGTACAATAGCTCCAACGATCTGACGTTGATGTCTTTTCCCATGGTTACTCTAATGTTGGGTATGAGTATCACATTGTCATCCCTACTGAACTTCCTTCCCATTTTTTCTTCTGTTAGCCCAAACCTTGAAATCTTTTTTGCCGAAAACGAGAAGATCCGGCTACATCGCGCGTCACTGAACAACTGAAGTGCTTTTGGCAACTCTTGTCTGATCGTCCAGGTGTCGAGTCATCTCACGTAGGACACGCGCTACGCTCCAGCTAGCAAAAAACCTCGCGACCACCAGATAGGCTGCGACCGTAAAAAACCGGGGAAAACTTTCAGAAGCGACGACGGAAGTGATGAACACTTGGATCGAGGGCTTGATATCGCGTGTGCGTATCGAATTAAATTTAAACTCACCGTGGCCACGGAATATCGTTATCCTGGGACACATTACCTAGAATGGACGCGAATAGCTGGCGCGGGACGGGTTTCTACTACTCCCCTACTTGATAAGGTTTTCGGGTCCGGATTCAAACTACTGCAGTCTTCGGGGTAGAAATGTATTTTAGGTCCGCAGGGATACTCTTCTTTTTTTATCAATTCTACGAAAATGCGGAATGGAAAGTCATTTCACGGTGGATCAAGGACCAATCTAAATTCACGCGAATCCGCAAAATGCAGTCGCTACTTTCAAGTGGAAATGAGTACGATTGGAAACACGGATTTTCGGGTTGAACGGCAGAGACGAAAATTCGAATAAACGTAGCTAGTCAGCATTGCATTTGTAAATCAACACATCTGGAGACCCATAAGAACGTGAGGAAATCCTGATTTTATCGATGGGGTTGACAGTGACAAATAATATCTCAAGCGATAAAGGCATTTTCATTTTTTTAATTCACTTCAAGTATACTCAGTATCTAAGAAGAACTACAAGAAAATTAGCGACGATTCGGACTTCCGGAACCCACCCTTATCAAGAGGTGAAAGTCGAAAAAATCGTATCTTCGAAATTCAATGCATATTCATACTTTTTTGATTTTTCATATGGATAATAGTTTCGTATAATAATTAGTTATTTTCTTCAAAGTAAAAAATGTTTAACCTTCGACATATTTCGGTCAAATAATTTCAACTATCTCTCTTGCATTTTTGTCACGTCGTACAGCCTCGACATCGCTTTAACTCTCCCCATTTAATCCTTTTTGCAAGAGAGTTTGCGAAAACCTTGGATGAGGACGAAACCTCATCGCGGTTTCTACTTTAGTGTTATTTTTCATCAAACTGGCTGTTGACTCCAACTGTCAATGAAAATATCACACAGCCATATGTATTTTCATCAAATTCTCCAAATAATCGGTTTCAATCAGAGGACATCCAAATTCGGAAGTTCATTTCCGGCAGAAAAGGTATTCTACGGGCATTGTCGTTATGTCTTTGAGACCAAAGACCCAGAGATGTCCTAATTCCTATATATAGTTACCGCGAGTGTTGTAGGGACAATTTCTAGTTCGTGGCAAAGGACAGGGATGGAGAGAGAACGAAACTGAGTTTCGAGACCACGTTCACTTGAATATACAGCGCACGTACAACACAGGGTTGGAAGGGTGGCTGGAGACTGCTGGAAAGCCAAATGTCCGACTCCATCTGAGAGGACTGAGCCTCAACTAGCACCTTGGAACCGTCAGAACAATATTCCTCGGGTGCTCACGAGTACACACAAATACGTGTGTACGAAGACAGCTAGTGCCCATACTGTCTATTCTCGAGGCCATTCCATCTGACCCCATTAGTTTCGTGATACGAATCATTCTCGTGAAAGTATAGCTCATACCAGTGGAGTACATCGTGATATTATTTCTGTATGCACAAATACGAAGTTCGTTCAAAAAATAAGGTGATTTTTCAAAATTTCCCGGGCTACGTACAAGTGGCATAAAGGATAAAATCTGACAATAAATGTCGATAATACCTAATAATACATCGATAAATATCTATAATAAATCTATAGTATAAATATCGATATATATATCTGATAATATCAATAATAAATATCGATAATATCGATAATATGTGATAATAAATTTCGCGGGCTACGTACAAATGGCATAAAGGATAATATCTGAAGGGGTTTAGTTTACAGGGAACAAAATGGGGAACATATTCATCAATAAATAAGTAATTTTCAAGAAAAATAGTAAATAACCTTATTTTTTTAACAAACGCCGTATGCATGGATTGTCCATTTAATGCACGAGAAACTGCACTAAGCTCGTCGCCACTACAATTTTCACGTTATTCGTGAAGACTGTCAGGGAGCAAAAGAACTTTAAATGAGAAGATTTTACGAGTCGCAGGCCATCTACTTTGCTCTCCTGTGAATTTGCCTTCCGGAGCATGAAAAGAGCTTAGTTCGCGCGAAAGCTCTCAGTACCGACCGCCATTTTCTTCCAAGGATTTTCTTTGTTTTTTTTTTAAACACGGAAGCAAGAAAAAAATGAAGTACGGAAGAAAAACGGTTATTTCAGGAACGTTGAAGAATTTCAATGTTGCCGATAAACGTCCAATAGCAGAGATACGAAACGGTTTGAACTCTCGAGTGTTCTGGCTGATGTCTGATATTATTGTTGCATCGTTATTCACTTCACGTTCTTACCTCCTGGTACCGGCGACCTCGACGACTTTGCACCGACTTCTGCTCCACCAGAATGGCGTCAGGGTCCAGTAGGAACTACTCGCGCTTCTTGCCCAACCTTCCTCAGGAAATAGAAGTACCTTAAACAAGCGAAAGAGAAGAGGAAAAGAAGCTTATTAATTCATGGAATCGAGGTCGAGTGTCTATCCGAGATACAACCCAAATGCAGTCATATATATGTCCCTGCCTGTGTGCGTAAGCTTGTATATACTACGCAAGATGTTGAGAATACATCAGGGAAAAATACGGAAGACAGTGGGGTAATAAAAGTTCGCCGTGTATCCTCCTGTATTAAAGTTCAAATATAAAATAAACTCTTGGATTATTGATATATCTGCACAGAATTTTTGCGTAAATGTAAGGCAGAAAAAAGGTGTACAATAGAAAACTGGACAACGGTCGGACCCTCGTACAACAAATTCTTTAGTCGACGGTTTGATTAAAAAAACGAAAATACGTAAATAGAAATGTAATTATTTGTTTGTTTCATGATTTTTAAAGATTTCATTGCTTTCTTCTTGAACGTTGTTTCCTCTTGACGTCAGGAAAAAAAAATAGTCAGTGTTTATAACAAAAATGATTAAATAAAATACAATAAAATGGTTGTATAAATATTTGAAAAAAATATATCTTAAAATGAATAAAATTTGTAAATAAACAAAACAAATAAAAATTGTTTTACTTTTCGCTAAATCCCTGAATGCCCTTTATCGATGTATTTTGTTTTTTTTTTTTGGTAAACAAAATCAAAAGTTTACAATCGAGAAGAGAAATCAACGCTGTTCTTCTCTATCGTTTACCATCTCGCGAACTCGTATACGAATCTTCTTTTCTTGAAGTATTGTGCGAATCCGTTTTCCACCGGATGTATATATATTTAGGCCGATAGTTCGTATTCGCGACTACGAACGAACGCGCAGCGAGAGAAACGAGAATGAGTTCGAAAATATATTTGGCCAAGTGTGTCACGCTCAGGGTGGCAGAAAAGTCGTATACACGTGTGTATAGTAGCGCAGGCGCATCATCCTCTTCCGTATTTCTTGTACTTTTCTTGCTCCTTTCTCCTCCGTTGTTGGCCCCGTTTCGATTATTTTTTTCTGCTTTTCACCTTCAACTCCTATACGTTCCCACGGGGTTCCCGGTGCGCCGGAAAATATTCGAATTCCCTTGAGTCGCGTGTGCCTCGCCTTCCGTAACATTGAATGGAAATAGCGGAGCAAAGAGAAAGGGAAAAGGAAGAAAGTACGATCGTGGCTTGTGATGGTTCAGCAACATTCATACATTCAGCAACCCTTTTCAATTTTTACTGCGTCGCGAATACTTTTTCGTATTTCAAATACACGGTGCTCTACATCTCCATATCACTCGTGCGTGTCAAAAAGTTTAACAAATTGAAAAAACCCAGAAAAAAATGAATCAATTTTTGTTTAATTGATAGAAAAAGAAACCCACGGATTTTAAAGATAAATTAATATTTTTTATTGCAAAAAAGTAGCTTGGATCAAAGGAATATGTGTTTCGTAACAATTTTTTTGAGGAAACATCATGCATGGTCTTTGTTGGGGTTTGTTTGCGTGCTTTTTTGCCCTCGTTTTTGTATGCATGTTTCACCCTCTCTTTTTATATGCATTTTCACAATAAATTAAATAAAAATGGCAGTATTTAGAAAAGGATCAATTAAACAATCAATTAATGGTAATTTCACACACTTGGGCCACTCCGCCATTTTTGATAAGTCCGAGGAACTGCAAGAAAAGCCAAAATGAGTATGAAATAAAAGTTTAAGGTTTCTAAAAATCATAAAAATCCACGGAAGCTTCCGAATCCGAAAACCAATGCGTAATATCTAAAACCGCAAACACGACGTTTAAAACATTGAGAAGCCTGTTAAAACATCTTCCAGCCGGAGAAAGTAGTAAAAAAATTAGCGGGATGATCGGCAAAGGAATCCGTATACTCAGGGTAAAGAAAACTCGCGAAACCTCTCGTGGGCGGGCGAAATTCGCCTTCCAGATTTCCCGTCTTCTCCCAGCTCAAGACTCGCTTATATATGAGCGTGTATATATACGTGAAGATTTGCCGCAATATACCGCACCAAAGCGTTTCTTCTCTTCCCTCATAGTCGGCTCAATTTTAACTGAGAGTTTTACGCTTGTGTACACTTTTGCAAAGTAAATTCGGCCGATCCGGCGGGTAAACAAGTGTACATAAGTCCGCGGGGTTTCCAAATTTTCTGTTCTCGATTGCACCAACGGGCGTAAGATAACTATACATCCACACACACACAGTCATGTATACGCGAATAACGAAGCCGAAAATTTGCTGACACGAGGAACGCTCGGATTATTCGATAACGAAATTTATCTACTCCGGAATATACATATACATATATATACACATACAAATGTATATATATATATATTCCAATTTTCGTTATTGTAACGTTTCCCCTGTTCCGCTCATCATCGATCCTTCCCTCTCACGTCTCATCACTCAGTCCCCATCCCTCCCTCCCGTACTACTCTGCAAATCCCTCCTCGATATTCTCGTGATATCGCAAGCGAACAAATGCCACTGGGATTTTATAATTGACTGTATAGTTTAGCAAATATTTGAATAACCCCGGGAGACCATTACTGGGATATTACGTGGTGGAGCTGATACATGCATTATCTATGATACTCTCGGGGGTGAGTAATTCGAAGGCACCGGAATCAAAATGAAACTTCCAAGCCTCGGGCGCGATTCCAATGACGAGGACGCGTTTTGTATGCGATGAACAAACTTGTGAAGAAGGGACACAAATAATTTAAAATTATACCGTAACGGTGAGGCATTTAGGTTTTAAATGAAATTGAAGTTTGGTGGTGAAAGGAAACAAAAGTCATTTTCGTTATGGCGGCTCGAATCATTTTTGTGGGTTGATACGGAATGTGGAAATGGTTGAAGAGTTTTTTTTGTATTGATGAATATTGATGGCTTGTTAAATCTTGTATCATTCATTTTCGTTTTTTATCTCCATCATTATCCAAAATTATATTTTGTGGATTTTGTAACGATCGAATCTGCCGAAATTCGAAACCCGCGGGTAAACGACGGTGTTTCCCTCTATATCAAGATCACGTGATCGATACGCTAATTGCGCACGCGTATCGATCAGTTCGTCGATGTGAGCGATCTGCACGTTGTCTCGCTCTCTTTCGTCCTGGGACCGTCCAGCGAGCAACATCGCCATAGTACCTCGATAAGGATTCACCCAAAGAAAGGAGACCGGCCACCTCCGATACTTTGATGGTAACACTACATCGTTGGAGGACGTCTATCATCAGGTCCCAGGACACCAGAAAGACCCACCGTGGGAATTAAAAGACATTTTAGGATAAGCGCAAATCCAATGCAAAATATAATTCGTAATGTATAAGTTGTCCGCCCCAGCTTATACAATATCGTTTGAAATTCCGAAAAGCGAGTTAGAAATTAAATAATATTAAATAATAATTTTATTCGTTATAAAATAAAACACTTGAAATGTAACAATTTTAATTGCGGATAAATTAGAATTTTAATAAATGTTTCCACGATTTTCATCGCCTCAATTTGACAGATGGGATTTAAAAACCAAAAATCGAAAATTACGAAAAGAAAAAATAATTTTTAAAATATGGCGAAAAGTTAAAAAATGAAATAGCCGAAAACGGAGCGATTTTCACGTAATCGTTCACGTAAAAAAAAGTAACGAGTTCAGATCAGTCACCGAGAGAAACATTCACAGGATATCCGCAAAAACCACCAGTTATTAACACCGGAACAAATACAAACTGACGTGTATCGCAGGAGCAGTAGTGGTTGGCGGATGACATTTTTTCGCCCATGCTTACATGGTAAACACTCATCCATGTATACACGTATGTACCACTGACAAACGAAAAGTCTCAATCCAGACATTTTTTAACGACGTACCCGAAGGAAATCGTGCCCTTTTGTCTGTCAGCGTTGAATTTATCCATAGATATCTTTCAGGATACATGGGGAAGGGAAAGAGGGAAGAGGAGAGAAAAAAGAGAGATCGGTTGTCACGTCGAGTTGGATGAACGTGGCAAGAAGTTTTCTGTGCTCTTGACACTGATGGTATATACAGTGATAACGTCGAGCAGTCGAGAGACGAGAGCTAGACAGTTCTGCGAGGGTCGCCTACATAAATCATCTGGAGAGCGCTGCTCCAGCTATTGGACTGGACACTATATAGATTGAGAAATGCTATGCAGAGAGGAAGAGTAAGTGAGGGGTGGAAAGTGGTGGATATGCGGCTCAACGTCGTTTTTCGCCTTGGTAAGGTCTCTTTCTCGCCAAGGGAATACAAATAAAAAATAACTCGAGCGAAACCGATGGACGTAAGAATCGGAGAAAACGTATAACTGCATTTTTTCTAACCTCTTCGGTTAAGATATTACTGGATGGATCGTCGGGCAAAAAGTTTGTTAAGAACTGGGGATAAACAGAATTTACAAGGCTGATTTGCTTCCAACATGTTCATTGCAAATAACTAATTTAATAAAAAAATAATAGTATTTTAATTAATTATTGACTATATAGCAATACTTAGAAATACTTGTAAATTATTAATTCATAATCAATCAATACTTATGTTAATTTATAATAAATAAAAATAGACTTATCAAATATCGTTATCAGTACATTCATTAAATAACGTTTTTAAATAAACAGAACGTTGAGCCACAAATTTCTTTTGTTGGGATGAATGAGCTTTACTTCTTTTTTCACATCACATGTATTTTATTTCTTTTTTGGCATCAGATGAATTTTATATATTTTTCAACAACAATGTTCATACTAATGAATGTACTTATGAAACTGGATAACCGTACTTTAATTCACCATAGTACACGACATGCACAAAACAGCTTTTGTAAGTCAGCTTTTTTTCCCGGATAAGAAAAGACTTCGTTTTATTTCGTACCTCTCGAAAAATAATAAGAAAATGAGTTTGTAGAAGCACTGATAAATAAATCCTTACCTATTTATTTCAAACTGGCACGGAATGTATTTTTCATCCTTTCTCCCCTACTTCTACTTCCGCGTTCCGACATGTACGTGCATTATATGCATCAGCATGCAACCGCCTGCCAAGCAGACAGAGTATTCCTCCGGCTCTTCTCGCAATTACGAATATTACTGAGGATTCGAGTACCCCTCACCTCCTCTCTCTTTCTCTCCCTCTTTTTCTCTCTTTCTCTCTCTTACACACACCCTCGCTAAAAAAAGCTTCAAGCCTATCATGACGCCGCTGAACGCGTCCTGCATACGCTCGAGACACGATCCCTAAACCTCCCCGGCCACCTCCTCTCTCTTTGCCTTTTGCGCATACCAGGTCGGAGTTTTTCCAAGAGGGATTCCTGCGACCTTCGTAAGCTCATCCCGAAGAGCTTTTCCTACTCGCATGAATTACTCTCTACATTCCGTTCACTTTGAAGTTACCTTTTTTTTTTTTATTCATCCCGTCAATACTCGCTTAGGTAAATGTCTGTATGCACGTCTGCGAGCGAAAAAAAAACGCCGATAAATGCGGGAATCCCAAAGTTATTATCATTATCGTTGTATATTAGAATGTCGAATAAGTCCTCGCTATTTTTTCAAAAAAATTAATGAATTATTTTTTTAATTAAAAAAAAAGAAAGATACTAGTTCAGTTAGCGTCGGATATGAGATTTCAGGAATTAGAAAACGTTTTCGGTGCTCCAGAACATTCTTTATCTTCAACATCAAAATCATTATTTTTCCAGGTTTCGGAAAGAACGTGTACTTCAGCTGCAGATTTACTGAAATAAACTAGTACTCCACCTAATATATCGGGAGTTTGTTTAGTAGGAAATCTCATTGTTTCTAAAGCCATCTAGTGTAACCCGATCGGACTTGTACAACGCGAGATACAACTAAAGCCATCTATTGGAAAAATAATAGATTTCTTTTTACTACACCTAATATGTATCACGGTACAACAGCAAAAGCCCCAGAATAATTTACAGTAGTATGTTTGATTGGATGCGGAGAGATGGACGGACAGTCCATGACTGTAACACCCAAAGAGGCAGAGAGAGAGAGAGAGAGAGAGAGAGAGAGAGAGAGAGAGAGAGAGAGCGAGAGAGAGGGGGGGAAGGGAGTTCAATAGAAAATACGCAATTTACATCAGCTACAGTGAATTTTTGGTAAATTGGATCGAACTCGACGCCCGCGGATATTTCACGGATTTCGCCCCCCGCGGCTTTCATTTCCCTGTTTGCAGTTGTATACACGTCATGAACTCGATAAAATCCCCATCTAGTTGTGTGTGTGTGTATATATATATATATATATATATATATGCGCGCGCGCGTGTGTGTGTGTGTGTAAACGTCCATTCATATATATATATATATATATATTACACGTTTGATGAAACGGAAGCCCTCTCTGTACACTCGGACGGACATCCGCGTATTTGTAACTCGAGAATATTGCACTCAAATTCTATTAATTCTCTCGATAATTCCACGAATGGTTTAGGACATAGAGGATCACGAGATATCAGTAGATGTGTCAGCGTTTGTTTCAAAAATAGCCAAAGGTATCACCGTCAATACGCGACTGGCTGCAGTTTTCATTTTTGTATTAGTGTCAATTTTTAGACTGAACGAATCTCTATTAGTAATTGCATCGATGGTAATTTCGAACTTCCAACGTGATTGGGGTATCAGTAGGAAAAACCGCTATTGGGATACTGCTATTACTTTCTCAATGGCTGCTGTTTGAATTTTCGTTGTGGTTACCATTTTTGCCATTTATGATAAAAGAAAACGTGCATGAGCAATTGGTTGCAGTTGCCATATTAGTTTGGGTATTTGCATGACTGGACGGCTCAATTCCCGAATGGAACAATGGATGTTTAGAGTTTCCATTGAAATTGGTATACCAGCTGGAAAGACTGGCATTGAGAAAGTGATATAACTGTCGTTTGTGACAGAGGTCCATTTGGCACGATTGTGCGTCTTTTAAACTATCCGGTATGTGTCGCTTTGACGATTAGGCAACGCGATTCTGTCTGTGGACGGTCCACTTCATTCGTGCTTGAAGCTTCTGATGATCAGGGCGCTCATTCCATTGCCTTGCTTCCGGTAGTTCTCTCCAGCTCTCTCTCTCTCTCTCTCTCTCTCTCTCTCTCTCTCTCTCTCTCTCTCTCTCTCTCTCTCTCTCTCCTTGTCTCTTCCTCTCGCTGTCTCCCTCCGCTCCCCTCCACCGCTTATGTGTACCCAGATAGATACACACAGAGGCGCATGCGTAGAGCTCTCATTCTCCCCCGCATCCTCCACACTTAAGCGGAAGCATTGCTCGAACGCGGCGTTATTCTGTGAAGCGTGGATCTACTGGCGTTTCAGAACTCAGTGTATTGAGCCGGTTTAGGCAGGAAGAGAATCGGATGAGAGAGGAAGAGAGAGTGAGAGAGAGATGAGAATGGGAGAGAGCAACGAAAGTGAATGATAGCCGAGCAGCATCGTTTCTATTCATGCTTGAAACACCACCGAGCCGTTCTCCACCGAATTGACCAGCCTCTGGCGTTCGTCTGTTTTGTATCCTCGGACCCACCACCACCACCCCCACCCTCCCACTACCGGGCTATTGCACTCCGTTGAACGATCCCCGTATCCGCTTAATCCGATAATCCTCCCTTGCTATGCTCCCATCTTTCTCCCTCGTTCCCTATATCCGCCCACTATCATCCACTCTCGGTTCTTCCTATAACAGAGTCATTTCGAATTCCGGAACGTAAAACACGCGAATGCCTCTTTTATTTTTTTTTCATATCGCTTTTATATCCCCGATACTGCAAGTTTTTCGTTCGCCCGTGTGGAAAAGTACAGAAAACGTCATGAAAATGTGTGATCGAACGACCAACCTATTGGAGAAAACAATCGTTGTTTTCCGATTCTTCTCGTATCCCAGGTGCCGTTGTGCATAACTGCCATTATTTTTACCCCAATCGCTATCGGGAGCTAATACGTACGATCGTCGAGAAAGAATGAACGTTTTGGGAATACACAGGATGATCCCGGTGATGAGTTGATAAGTAGGGACATTCGGGCCAAGACGGCAACGAATGTATTTCCGTGAGGAAATTGAATTTGCGAATTTCTTCCGGTCCATATAGGCCCGTGGGGAAAAGTGGACGGGGTATAATTATGTTCTTCATAGTAGGTGTAGTACAAAGAAATCCAATATTTTTCCAATAGATGACTCAAGTTAGATCGGTCAACCCAGTTTGTGATTGGTTGGCTCCAGAAAATAATGGATTTCTTTTTACTACACACCTAATATAATAAATAATGACCTCCAAGGCTCATTTGCAGGTTTCCCGACATAGGAACCAAAAAATTCATAATGTTTTCAAGCTCATTCGAATTTTATGAATAACTTAACCGCCCATAATATTTTTCAGCTATTTTTTTATTACTCGATGTTTTTTTGCTTGTTGAAGGTTTTTTAGGAAAACAAAATAGTGCATTAGTACAGTATGAGTCGAACCCTCGTGTTTTGTGTGGACAGCAGCGAATTCGCGAGATCGTACAAGCGACGGTCTGACGGGTGCTCGCGTCATTCAATATCGCACTTACCGTGATTCGAGTTTCGGTAAACTGAGACAAAACCAAGAGGGAGATAGCGCGAGAAGGTACCGAGGGAATAGCCGAAGCCCGGCTGCGGTTTCTGGGTCATGAATAGGTACACGCCGTATCCTATTTCTCTAACGGTTGCTCTTTTGGGATCAACGGAGCTTGCAATGCGCACCCATATTCTATGCAACTCCTTGCATACGTTTCTGCATATGTGAATCCAGGAAAAGTTGTGCTATCGCGATGGTATTCCAATCCCAACGTTTCCATACACTGATACCAAAGTCTTCAATCGAAAAGCGAAAGTGTACGTTTTTTATTTCATGCTGTATACAGAATTAGGATTTCGTTTAGTGTTGATAGCGTGAGGGTAAATTACGTTTGAATTTTAGACTACTGGAAATATGCGTATTAGGCGATTAAATCAACTTTGAAAATTGAATGAAAAATTACTTGCAATAAAACTGCAAGTAACCCTTTATTCAATTTTATTCAATATTATCAATTTTTTAAAATAAAAAACTCTTTTATTTTCCTGATCGAGGCAGCGCACAAAGTCAACTGCACCATTGAATCCCACAAGTTCAAAGAAAGAATCCCATGCTTCATAACATATTTTATAGTTAATCATTTTTATTAAAATTTGGTGCACTTATTAGGGTAGGGCGGGGCTAGTTGAGCATAGGGGCAAGTAGGTCAATCGAAATATCTCGAAAACTATTCATCACACGCGAAAACATCAAATGGTGAAAAGAAAGGGTAGTGGGAGAGGAACACATCGCGCGACCGCCGGCGGTGCCTGGTCAATCGAATGAAGTAGGTACACGCGAGCGTTGTTTTTTTTTTCAAAGCAAAGAGTGAAATAATTGTGACGCGGGATAATTTGTCTGTAATCGACATATTTTATCGGTTTTTGAAAAAAGTAAGTGTAAGCTTTCATAAATTTATTGCACTTTTAATATCTTTGAAGTTTTTGGGCCTCACTCTAACCGTTTTTTTATAATCTAATTTTTGTTGTAAAATTTCAGGTTGGGGTTAGTTGAGCAACTATAGCTCAGCGAGGTCAGGGCGGGCCTACTTGAGCATAGGGGCAAGTGGGGCAATCGAAATATCTCGCAAACTATTCACCATAGGCATAGGCATATGGCGGAAAGAAGGAGTCGGGGGAAGGGTAATCACCACGCGATCGCTAGTGGCGACTGGACGAACAAGTGAAGCGCCCGTGCGTTTTGTTTATTTTGTGCCAAAAAAGGAAAAACGTCGTTTATCACAAGTTTTCGTCTGTATTGATGATTGTTGTCTGTTTTCAATTAGGTAAGTGTTAATCTTCCCGGCGCCCCATACCCTTGCTCAACTTACCGCACCTACGGGGTACATTGAGCATACTCGACTTTTTGCGTTTAAACAGCTGAACCTCTTAAATTCGAATTGATGAAAAAAATTACTATGGACACTTTTGCTAAGGGATAAATTGAGAATCCATCAAGCCGCATAACAACTGATAGACTTATTACTGAGGAGCTATATCTGCTCGAGTGAAAAATTGCTTAACTAGCCCCTCCCTACCCTACGTAATAAACATTCAGATAAACAGCCAAACGATATTCCACTTATTTTATTTGTCCCTTCAAAAATCCATTTTATATATACAACCCCGATTTTTCGATCGTCTCAAAATAACCTAATTCTTCAACATCAGATGTCGATAAAATTTGCGTCATTAAATCCCAACGAGATTTAATTTCTTTCGTTTTTTATCTATATGATTATTCAATATTTTCATTTCGTAATCAAAGCTCTAAACCTCTAGGAAAGATTGTGAAACAGACTTCTTCAATCAACCTTCATAAGGTACCTCACCCATCTAAAGCCCAGTGCCTAATAAAGCCTACGTTTAAAATATTCAAAACTACAAAGTCAAACGGATTCAGCTCTCATAGACGATTGTCTAACTCTGAATGGCCGCAATTGCCATAGCAACCGCCGCGCTGTGTCGAACCCAAACAAATTTGCAGTCGATAGAAGGCAGCGCGTGAGATTCCACGTAGACGTTTCTTCAAATTCGACGGACAAAAACTCTCGAAAACAAAAAATGTTTTCAATATTACTTAGTGAATCTTTATTCTAATGATATATAGTGGTTTATTAGCACTATACATGTTATCAAAATTTAAGTTAAAAATTGAAAGTTATATATTTTTTAATTTTTTTTTTATACGAAGTGTGGCTTTGTTAAGAAACAGTGGTCTGAATATGGCCCAGAAAACGCTTTTTTTAAAAAAGCTTATACACTAGACGCAAAAATTAAAGGATAGAAAAAAATAGCAAATTTTTTGCCATTTTTCAAAAGGCTGTAACTCTGTGAAAAATGGTCGCAAAACGTTTTTAAAAAAAGGAAATTGTAGCCCCAAGTTTCTAGTTTTCAGATCTGGGGTCAAAAAATTTTTATCATGAGTAGTTTTTGAGAAAAACGTCGGAAAACCATCGAAGGAAAAATTTTCGGAATTTTCACTCTTCTTTAAAACGGTCCATGGACTTGACTAAGTTTTTTTTCAAGATTCCATTA
>JAPYZJ010002375.1:0-44802 GCA_030522765.1 Ophioninae sp. B BG-2022a
GCGCCTTTTTTTTTTTTTTTTTTTTTTTTTTTTTTTTTTTTTTTTTTTTTTCGAATCTCTGAACGGAACGACGATTAAAAGATCGAGCGATGTTTCGCTGTATTCTTATAATATTTATTATTATTTGAACTAATTTTTATTATTATTATTTGTACTAATTAATATTATTATTATTAAGTTCACACTGCTTTCACAATTCCCGGCTTTTAGCCGGTTCCTAGGAATATTCTACGGAATTATTATTATTGTTATTATTATTATTATTATTATTATTATTATTATTCGACGTAATTTGAGTTAGGTTAGGTTAGGTCAGCTGAGTACGATTTAACCTGAAAGTTCGATGTAACCTAAAAAATCTAAAAGTTAGATGTAACCTAAAAAATCTGAAAGATCGATGTAATCTAAAAAATCTAAAAGGTAGATGTAACCTAAAAAATCTAAAAGGTAGATGTAACCTAAAAAATCTAAAAGTTAAATGTAATCTAAAAGTTCGATGTAACCTAAAAGTTTGATGTAACCTAAAAGTTCGATGTAACCTAAAAGTTCGATGTAACCTAAAAAATCTAAAAGTTCGATGTAACCTAAAAAATCTAAAGGTTCGATGTAATCTAAAGGCTAGGCGTAACCTAAAAAATCAAAAAGTTAAACATAACCTAAAAACCAAAAAGTTAGACGCGACCTAAAAAATCTAAAAGTTAAACATAACCTAAAAAAACCTAAAAGTTAAACGTAACCTAAAAAACCTAAAAGTTACACATAACCTAAAAAAACCTAAAACTTAAACGTAACCTAAAAAATCTAAACGATCGATGTAATCTAAGACATCTAAAAGTTCGATGTAACCTAAAAATCTAAAAGTTCGATGTAACCTAAAAGTTAGACGTAACCTAAAAAATCTAAAAGTTACACATAACCTAAAAAAAACCTAAAAGTTAGACGTAACCTAAAAAAACCTAAAAGTTAGACGTAACCTAAAAAATCTAAAAGCGAGATGTAACCTAAAAAATCTAAAAGTTAAACGTAACCTAAAAGTTCGATGTAACCTATAAAACCTAAAAGTTAACCATAACCTAAAAAACCTAAAAGTTAGACGTAACCTAAAAAACCTAAAAGTTAGAGATAACCTCAAAGTTACGCTAAATCAGCCAAATACGAACGACCCTAACCTTAAACGATCTAGCCCCATGAGTTTACGTTGATAGTAAGGATTACAAAAAGCCACGTTATTTGTCTTCCATGGGCGGATTCGACGTTTCTGCAAAGTCCTACGTCTGTATTGAATGTCATCGATGAGAAACGGTGTTGCGTTCGGTCACGTGGTCGTGGAAGCATCAAACGTGAGAATTCCGAGCGATTCTTGGCGAGTTAGGAATCGCAAGGTAAACGCGAGCGATACACGTGTACAGCACGCCACGGATAATTCCTCTTTAAGCCGCGGGGGAGAACAAAAAAATGCATAAAAAAAAAAACAGGGAAGAAAAAAAAAAGGAAAAACAAAGTCCGAGGCTCAGCCACGCGTATACGTTAAACTCGTTAGGGAGAAGTAGGCGAGCTCGTTACTAGAGCTCTTCTCTCATTTACCCCGCGTCGTCATTTTTTTTTTTCTTCTTTTTCTTTTATTTATTTTTCATCCTTTTTTTTCTCTATTTTCAAAGCTTTTTTTCCTTTTCTTCTCGAGGATAGAAGGAGGCGCAAAAGTTACGAAATAGCTAGAGCGTAACGCGAAGTTCCAACCCTCCTCTCTCCCCTCCACCTCGGCGGACTCGTTTTCCTTATACTCGTAAAAAAAAAACAAAAACAAAAAAAATTGAGAAAAGAAAAAGAAACGTCATTTTCCTTACCGGGCTAATTATTGCGTGTCTCGCTGACTCAACTTGACCCCTCTTATCCTCTCGGCCTCTTATCCTATCCGCAATCGTAATCAGTGTAAGATCTCTGCTCCGTAGAAATGAAGATTCACTCAACTACTCGCCTGTTTGGAACGAATCGTTATTTAAAAAAAAAAGAAAATGAAAAAATCCAGTTATTATCAATTTTTTAATGTATTTCAATTTTTTATATTTTTTTGGAATTATTTTTATATTTTTTATTGATTTATTTTGTTATTATTTATTTTTTTGATTTTTTGTTATTTTTATTTTTTATTATTTTGATTTATTGTTATTATTATTATTATTTTTATCGTAAAATGTATTTATTTTACATGAAAATAAACATATATCATCGTTATTAATATTGTTGTTATTGTTATTCCAAAAAGTATTAATTTTTGGTAAAATTAATTTTCTTGGTGTCTGTTGGCTGTTACAGAGAAGAAGTGCAGGATCACACGGTCAGTTGGAACGCGAAGTTTGACTTTCCCTGTAAGATGAGCGCGAACGCGTCTACCGGGGTCTTGGATCCCTGCATCCTCAGGATATCCGTGAGAAAAGTGAGTTCGCACGTACGGTCCTACGTGTTTATTTGTTATTCCTTTTTTTTTTTTCTTTAATTTAATGAATCGATTTTATATTTTCGAAAAAACGATTTTTTAAATTTTTTATGGATTTGAAAGAGATTGCTTTCGGTTAATTAATAGTTGGTAGTAGTTTATAATAGTTAATTGTTTGAAATGATTAATGGTGAATTTTAATAATCAATATTACGAATGTATATTTTTTTTTTTTCGTTTTTTCTTTTTATTCATTTATTTAATTTTTCAGGAATTAAAGGGAGGCAGGTCCTTCCAGAAGTTAGGCTTTACGGATCTCAATTTGGCGGAGTTCGCCGGGGCTGGCCTGTGCAGAACGAGGTGTTTATTGGAAGGCTACGACGCGCGACACCGCCAGGACAATTCCATGCTCGGTGTCGCCATCAAGATGAACATGCTTTCGGGCGATATTCTCTTCAAAGTGTAAGTTCCCATTAATTCTGGCTCTTTTACTCGCCGAGGAAACTAAACAAACATTTTTACTGATTTTTACTAAATTTACATTTTTTTACTCGCTGAGTAAACAGAAAACACATTTTTACTAATTAAGTGAAAAAAAGAACATTTTTTTACTCGCCGAGGAAACGGAAAGACATTTTTACTGATTGAGTGAAAAAAAAGAACATTTTTTTCCTCGCTGAGTAAACGGAAAGACATTTTTTTACTCGCTGAGTAAACAAAAAGACATTTTTACTGATTGAGTGAAAAAAAGAACATTTTTCTACTCGCTGAGTAAACGAAAAGACATTTTTACTGATTGAGTGAAAAAAAAAACATTTTTTTACTCGCCGAGGAAACGGAAAGACATTTTTACTGATTGAGTCAAAAAAAGAACATTTTTTTACTCGCTGAGTAAACGAAAAGACATTTTTACTGATTGAGTGAAAAACAGAACATTTTTTTACTCGCCGAGTCAACGGAAAGACATTTTTACTGATTGAGTGAAAAAATAACATTTTTTACTCGCTGAGTAAACGAAAAGACATTTTTACTGATTGAGTGAAAAAAAGAACATTTTTTTACTCGCCGAGTCAACGGAAAGACATTTTTACTGATTGAGTCAAAAAAAGAACATTTTTTTACTCGCTGAGTAAACAAAAAGACATTTTTACTAGTTAAGTGAAAAAAAGAACATTTTTTTACTCGCCGAGTCAACGGAAAGACATTTTTACTGATTGAGTCAAAACAAGAACATTTTTTTACTCGCTGAGTAAACAAAAAGACATTATTACTAGTTAAGTGAAAAAAAGGAACATTTTTTTACTCGCTGAGTAACCAAAACGACATTTTCACTAATTAAGTGAAAAAAAGAACATTTTTACTGAAGTAAAAAAAAGAAAACTTTTTTACTGAAGTGAAAAAAAGAAAACTTTTTTACTGAAGTGAAAAAAAGAAAACTTTTTTACTGAAGTGAAAAAAAGAAAACTTTTTTACTCGCTGAGTAAACAAAGAGACTCTTTTAATGATTGAGTAGAAAAAAAGACTGTTTTGCTGAGCCCGATACTATCTCGTATCGCAAATACTGATAAGGTTGAAAAATCTTGATTAAAGAACGATATCGACGAGAACCGAAGATGAATGAAATTTACAGACCCACCGCTTCGGTAAAACCGAATCAACTGACCGTACCCGGAGCGCCGGGGCTACCCGGTGCAACAACGGACGAAGTAACCGGCCCAGAGAGAGGCGTCAATCGCGACGATTACGTATCCAGCGGATCACTGGCCGGAAGCATAGCCAGCGCTAGTAGCGGTTTTGGCAGCCTTCCGAAAAAGAGGCCCGCTCTTTTCTCTTCGGGTAAGATCTTCGTGACAAAAAAAAAAAAAAAACAGAAAAAACTAAACAAATTTGTTTGGTCGGATTGATCGATTGATTAGTACGGATCGTATCATAGTTATCGATAATTGATAAAAAAATCAAATATCAATCAAATCAAAATTAAGAAATTGAAATTGATAAGAAATAAAAATTGAAAATTGATTAGTTCGGATCGTATCATAGTTACCGATAATTACCAGAAAAGTCGTTACACCGATATTCATCGACGATTATTCCAAAGAATATTGAAGAATTTTGTACCATTGACAACCCAAACAAACCCAAACACTTCGAAACGACGCGAAAAGCGATTTCTCGAAATTGCGTGTTTTTTCGATCTTATCGAATATGTGAAGCAATGAAAAAACAAGAGAAAAAAAAAAAGTAATTTACCAATTGAAACTTCAACCGAGGTTGCGACGATTCTCGATAAAAGCGAATTTACGGTCAGGCCGTTATAAGTCTCGTTACCCGATAACCTATCAGCTCGGAAAAAGTCGTTTCGACGTAACCGCGATTGCCGAGCTACGATTTATCGCACAACTTCCGGTTTGCACTTTGCGGACTTTGTCTATAAACCGGAAGTGTCAATTATCGTAAAAGAAGCGTGTTACTTGCTGCGTTTCTTACAGAATTGTTGAGCGGCACGGAATCTTACGATCCGATGACGCTGAGTGAAATAATGCCGTCGGCCATTCCGGTCGAAAGTCTCGTCGAGGCCCACACGGCGTCGGGTCACTCGCGGAACAGCAGCGACACGAGTCAACTGAGCAAAGGCTCGGGTTACGGTTCATTAAATTCCCACAGCCAGCATAGCCGGCAGAGCAGCAGTGGCGACAGCGGTCACATAAGGTAAGATAATCCAACTTCCTAACCTCCTTTTCCTCCATCGGTATTTCCCCGTTTTTATCAAAAAGCTTGATAAAAGCTCTGGGAAGAAAAATCAATTCCCCCCCCCCCAGTTTCTTCTGCTCTTTTTTTCTCGCCATTTGTCTCTCGCGAATTCACGGCTTTTAACGCTGTTACGAAAACTAACCTAAAAAAAAAACTGAAGGGAACACCAGCGCCAATATCGCCGTAATCATTCACCCGTACGACTAACCTATTAAACATTTCGAGCGATAACGAAAGTATCGTATAAAAAAAAAGACAACGACGAAAAGAAGAAATATATCGAATCGCGAAGAATATAATTTATTTTAACGCGACGACGTTCGCGTGCAAAAAGCCTCTCTTCTAACGCTACTTCCTTCCTTCTAATGACTTTCTCTTCCACCTGTATGTTTATTTATCCTTGTTACAATTATTATTATTATTATTATTATTATTATCATTATTATCGTATTTATTATTGTGGCTCGTCGAAGAATAATCGGGACGCGGAGAGACGAAAAAAGCCGGATGTGGGAGTAAGACCTCATGATTTATTAACTTTGTCACCTTTACGTTCGTTCTCTTGTTTTTTTTTTTTTAAATCTTTCTTTTTTTTTCTTCTTTTTTTTTTTGCATGCGTTAGAAAGAAGAAACAATTTGTGTTGTGATATTTGTAGGTCACCTTCCTGGCCGGTATGGGCTCCGCGTCTCCCGACCCTTTCCCAAAATCAATGTTACACAGGCAAGCCCACAGAAGCCTCGGACTCTTCGAGCTTCGTTATCAATCCTCCCTCGCCGTCGTTCATCCTCGTAGATCCTAGAAATCGGTTCTGGCCTGCGTCTTCACCCGTTACGTCCCGAAGAAACACGACTGACCCGACGACGAAGACAATGACGAGTACGCCAACCGCCAAAGTTGATCTTCGCCTGGGATACGTTTCGAGACCTATCGGACACCGCATCAGCCTGGACGATCATCGCCGGCTCATCGCCGTAGATGGTACTTCCTCCAGGAGTTTGACGGATCGTCGTCACAACGGAAGAGATACTTCCAAAGCCAACAACAATAATAACAATCAATCGGTCGATAAGACATTTCCGACTGGGATGAGACATCAGGAATCGACTTTTCGAGTTCCAACCGTCAACGACGCGCCCAGACACCCCCGAATGAATTACGAAGCTAACGCACCTACCGATAGCGACTCTCGCTCGAAAAAAACGAAAAACGAAGCGATTCAAGGGAAACCCAAAATTGGACAAGTCGGCTGGAGAAACATGTCCAAAACTTGCGATTGTATCGAAAAAGGTGGAAAAACGAGTCCGGTATTGAGATTGTCGCAACAGGCCAGAGCCGTATCCTCTCCCGATCCTCTCCACAGGCCTGATAATCCTAGAACCTCGATTCTCTCAGCGACTGCTGCTCAAACCCTCAGGTAGGTCTTCGTCGAACAAACGACGATTCAGTTTTGTTTTTCTATCTATTTATTTTCCTTTCTTTACTGTTTCTTCTCGTTACTTTTTTTTTTTTTTTTTTTTTTTTTTTTTTTTTTTTTTTTTTTTTTTTTTTTTTTTCTTCTATCGCTGTGACGGCTCACGCACGCGCGCCAAGTCCCCGAGTACTATTTTTTATTTATCGGTTAAAACGACCGGTACGAGGTTATGAAAACGATAAAATATCCCGTAGTCAACCGGAAGTTAACCTTTTGCTTTCATAATCGAGAAATTTGAATGCTTTTTTTCGATTCTTCGACATTTTTGCGACGATCTAACCTCCAAAATTATCGTATCGCTGCGTGGTTATAAAGTTACTTTTTTGATACCCGTAACTCAATATCATCGTGGAATGTTTCGTTGGGCTTATTTTTGGGATATTTTATCCTATTTTTTCGGTTAAAATATCGCCGGATTTTCGAAGCTTCCTTCGAACATAAACGAGCATCTTATCCAACATAACCTCGTTTTTTTGCTTTTTGTTTTTTCGACAACTCTCCGGGAACGGGGAAATGTTTCGTCGAGGAGAGCGATGGAGGAAGCAGCTTTTATGTTAAAGTGCGGGTTTCGTGTCTGTTTAACGTTGCCAGCAGAGAGCAAATATTTTCTCAAACATCGCGCTCCAGATACTCGACGCCTCGCGGTTATCGACATTTAATTACTTCGTCAAACTCTCGGGACACGCTGTGACGGTTCAGTCTGCTTTCTCTCTTGCCTCCTTCTCCAACCCCCTCTGCCTCCCCTATTTTACCAATTATTTATCACGCCCTCTATTCCTCACTCTCCTAACCTCCTACTCGTATGTTTCGTATTTTCACGCAAAATCTTGGTGCAGTAAAGACGTCTCCCATCGCAAAAAAAAAAAAGCTAAAAGCCACACCAATCACGCTTCAAATGTGTTTTCGTGCGCTAGGCCCCGCGGTTTGAGCAATCAACATCATCGCGCAAAGTAGGTGCATCGTTTTCGCCAATATATCTCGTAAATCATTCACCTTCAGGAATCCTCTAGGTCTATATTTGATCGGCATCGTATGCCAAACTGTCATGGCGGAAAGCGTCTTTCGCGAAACTCATTTCGTACTTGTCCGTTTGGCCACCAGGAGACCTATGCGACTCCAGTATTTCTGTTATATTCGATTTTACCTACGAATTTCTTTCGATAATATGTCATTTCTGTTCTATCTAAATCTAATAATATTTACGAAGCCAAAAAATAGGAATTTATTCCAAACGTTTAGAATTATTGTTTGGCCTTACTCCAAGGTAGTAGCGCTCAGAGCGGCGAAAGCGAGAACCACTGGTTTGCCTCGTTATCGGAGATACTCCTATAAGTCTCCAGATTTGTATAAAAGATCGCAGGGTCTAGGGTTTGTACATTACACAAATTGGCACAAATTCCTAGATCGCAGCGACTTCCGCGGTAGCCATTGGAATTACGGAACTTCATCAAACAACGGCGCACGCGCGACGAAAAAACAAACCGTTATCTTTCCAGCTGTGATGCGAGAATTTCCGTATGTAACTTTGTATGGATTTCAACCGTGACATCGTTATTTCGATGGCCTCGATGCTTCGACTAGCGGCTTCGTAAAAGTTACGCGTGGAATCGATAAAATAGACCGATGATTTCTCGGTAATCTCTTCGGTTGTCGATACGCGTGCCAAATTTCGTAGAACACTTCCCGCGTTTTTTTTTCTTGTGTATCTTTCGCGAAAATGTGGATATCGATCTCTGAACTGCCAGCGTCCATTCATTTCGAGGAAGTACTAAATACTCATTTTTCAAGTTGAATCGATGAAAATTCGTATTCGGACTTTTGATACGAAGTAAAAAATGACGTATTTCAGCTTTTTTTGGAAAATAAAGGATTAAGGGGACAATCTTGTGAGTGCAATTTCGTAAAGGAGTTTTGTCAGTTTTTGAGGTTAGGAAAATTGTACAAATTTTTACAAAGCTTAATTTTCACCGAATTTCGTAGGGATTTTTTTCCGAATGTTGCCTGAAAATGATATATCCCAAAAAAATGACGTAGCGACACTTTTCGGACGTTCTTTTTGGCTAGAAAAACGGCGTTTTTTTTTCTGGATCCTCTTTCAGGGGTATCGTCGGTGGCCATAGGAAATTGCTGGACGGTACGGGGGGCAAATTGGCGACGGTGGCTACCAGTCCGGACTCCGAGGAATCCCCTTTAGGAGTACCGGAAGTCGCAGTTACGGCACCTGCAATCGCACAGCACCGAAACAGCATTACCCCACCGTCGTCGGTTCATACTTCCGTTTTCTCGTACGTGAACGCGCTCGTCTCGACGTTCCGCAAAACGATAAACGAAAAGCACAAACAAAAAACAGCAACCCAAACGAGCGAGGAAACATTCGAAGAACCGATAAATATTCTTAATTTACATTTGCCAAATCAGAAACGCCGTCTTTCTCACGTTTGAAGCTGATAACGATTAAAATTCGAAAAACAGAATTTCGTTCAGAATTCTTTGATAACTTTTTTCAATGATCGATTTTTTTAGAAACGATCAATTTGAAAAATTGTCAGTTTTTTAAATACTCAATTTTTTATACTGTCAATTTTCTAAATTGTCAATTTTTTGAATTGTCAATTTTTTTAATTGTCAATTTTTAAAATTGACAATTTAGAAAATTGGCAATTTTAAAAATTGACAATTCAAAAAATTGACAATTTTAAATTTCTTTTAAAAATTGTCAATTTTCTGAATTGTCAATTTTCTGAATTGTCCATTTTCTAAATTGTCAATTTACTGAATTGTCAATTTTTTAAATTGTCAATTTTCTAGATTGTCAATTTTTTAAATTGTCAATTTTCTAAATTGTCAATTTTCTACATTGTCAATTTTTTAAATCGTCAATTTTCTGAATCGTCAATTTTTTAAATTGTCATCTTTTTAAATCGTCAATTTTCTGAATCGTCAATTTTTTAAATTGTCATCTTTTTAAATCGTCAATTTTCTGAATCGTCAATTTTTTAAATTGTGGATTCTTTCCGATGACACATTTTTCCAAATTGTCAATTTTTATAATCGTCAATTTGTTTCAATTTGCCATTTTTCTGACTAATCATTAATTCCCAATTACAACAGTTTCCCTTTTTTATTATCACTAGTTCAGTAATAATCTCGTCAATAATAATTTAATATTCTCAATAACTATAATTTTCTCGCAATCGTCAAGTTTTCAATGATAACAAAAATAGTTTAAAATCCTCAAAATAAAAATTCCCAACTTCGAAGTTTTTCAAAACGCATTCCAAATGGTATCGGAACATTCATTGGAAAAACAAAAACCCTTGTCCCACAAACTTCAGAACAAACCCAAACACATCTATTCGAAAATCCGTTTCACTGGCTTGCTCGTAGTTCTCTTTTTTTTTTTTTGCTTCGCTCTCATTTTTTGGATGAAACATCGCCGAAGCGCTCGCTTCCCTCATCACGTGACTTTATTGTTATCGCTTCTGCGCACGAAACACGCACCGTTGACTCTAGAATGTTGCGAGCACCATTTCTCTTTCCTCTTTATTTATTCATCTATTTTCTTCCTCCGCTGTTACCTGTTACCTACCCCAGTCTTGATAACTTGTTAAAAAAAGATCTCGTAGCGACTCACTGTATCATCCAAGCATTTCATGTTTTCTCATTGTCTCACGTTCGTTACTTTAGATATTAATTTTTTAAATTAATAACACGTAGACTTGAATTACTACAGCGAGACGCACGCTTCATGCACCCCGCTGCGATTAATCTTCCTCCGTCTCTTTCTGTCTCTTTCAATCTGGTTCTCAAGTACGTAGCTACGCTAGGGTCGTTCGAACATAATTTACCTTTGCCATGTTACTCTTTTCTTGTTTTTGTTGCGATAAGGTTAAATAAAATGTCTGGATTGTGTATTTAGTTACTGTTTAAAAAGTCAATCATTTGCATTTAAGCCGCATCATCAATTAATCTGATTAAACTACAAATATTCGAAGGCTAAATAATCTTCGAATTGTTTATAACAGGGATTCGTTTTTCAAAAAGCTTTATTTAACCTTTTTGCAACGACTCTTTATGGGAATTCGAAAAAAAAAAATGGTTAATTTTCCAATCGTCAATTTTGTAAATTTATCAATTTTTTTAAATTGTCAACTATTTCAAATAGTGGATTCTTACCGATAATCAATTTTTCAAAATGGTCAAATCGTCAATTTTGCAAATTTGTCATTTTTTTCGAATGATATTTAATCTTTAATTTTTATTTTTCAATTCTTCAATTATGAATTTTCAAAAATCGTCATTAATTTAAAATTCTCAATCTTTTTCAATAATTAATTTTTTTTTTTCGACCCGCAAAGTTCGTCGTATACGTATTGCATAATCGAACAATTGAATCGATGTAAAACGAGGTACAAAGGAATTGCATACCAGAAATGTATGTATTGACAGTTCGAATGTTTGGCAGGAATCCGTCCGGTGGCTCGGGACTGAGCGAGACCGGTTCCTTGGACAGGGCCAAGGCCGCCCTCGAGCGGAGAAAAAAGGCCGAGGATGGTAGCGGAAACCCCGTTCTTTGCAGGGTCGAAGTAACGAGACCGAATCCGGACTCTTTGATCGACGAATTGCTGAAAGCGACGAATCTCGAGCAATCGGATCTCGAAAGTGCCGAGAGTTAGTATTTTCTATTCAATCAATTTTCAGTTTACGCTCAAGGTCATTCTGTTGATTGAGAACGAATTATCGATTACGTTGATCGTTTGGGTTCGTTTGGGTTATTGATTTCCAAGCTTAAAAAGCTTTGGATTAGGCCCAAGGTCATTTTGTTTGGGTTTGTTTGGGTTTTTGGTTTCCAAGCTTCGAAAGTTTTGGATTAGGCCCAAGGTCATTTTTGTTCGGGTTTGTTTGGGTTCTTGATTTCCAAGCTTCAAAAGTTTTGGATTAGGCCCAAGGTCATTTTGTTTGGGTTTGTTTGGGTTTTTGGTTTCCAAGCTTCAAAAGTTTTGGGATTAAGCTCAAGGTCATTTTGTTTGGGTTTGTTTTCGTTCTTGATTTCCAAGCTTCAAAAGCTTTGGATTAGACTCGAGGTCTTTTTGTTTCGGTTTGTTTGGATATTGATTTTGTTGATTCGTGTTTAACCCAAACAACCTCTTATTTTTGCAGCTTCCGGTCTTCAGCTGTTCATCGGTAAGGACGGTTCAACGGCGCTGGGTAGTCACGAGGTCAAGAGTCAAATGCCGGCCGGTGTCTTCAAGCAGGTGGTAATGGAGGAAAACAACAGGTAACAGGATGCTACGATGTCGCGTCGTCAATACGCGAGACAAACGACGGCAACGTTTTCCCTGGCGCTCGTTCCGGAGCTCGTTTACGAGGCTTACGAGCCGCGGTAGTGACGTCAGAGGAACCGTAAGAGCCGCGAATGCGCCATTATCGAGGCGAGGAATAAGCAAAAATACGAGAAATATTCTCCAATCGAGAGAACTCCAATGAAAATCGACGCAATACCGCGTCCAATTCAGAAAATTGAAGAACAGAAATGATGAAACGAGAAATCCAAGATTAAATCGAAACGAGGAATTTTTAAAACGGAAGCAAAGCAGCTTTCAGAAAATTCAGTACGGAATTATCGACTTTTTCGCGTTTCTCGAAAGCTACGACGTAACCAACGAAAATCAAGAGAGGCTTTTTGGTCGGAAGAAAAGATAAGAAGAAATTTGAGCATGCGCTCAAAGATACAACGTCGTTCAATCCACGAACAGCAAAAGAATATTTTCTTCCGTTGTGAAACGAGGCACAATCGTTACGTCGTTCGGACGAAACGTTAGTCAATAAATTATTATAGACCGACGAGGAATTCAACGAGCCGCAAACGTTCGAAAGTTCAATTTTAGTCGAGATCGAATGAGAGAAAGAGAAGGAGAGAGAGAGAGAAAGAATTTTTGTGCTTCGTAGCGTTTCCGGTGACTCTTTTTCGCTTCAAATCCGAAAACAATGAATATGTCTTTTTTTTTTCTGTTTTTTTTTCAATTTTTCAATTTTTACCTTTGCAAAATATTTTGTAGATAATAGGCTCTGACGATCGAACGAGAATCCTAACTTATATGTTCCCTTGATTTTCACGGTTCCCGAATCAGCCGGAAGAAATTATTGAAAATTGGTCAAAAGAAGAAAAAAACATTTTCGTTGATTTTCCAACGAGGCGAAATTCGAGTCTCGTTTTTTTTTTCGGAAGTCCGCATCTTCTCGTCTTCTTTCCTTACTTTTTTCTTTTTTTTATCCCAAAACGCGTTTTTTTCTTCCTTCGTTTCACGTTTTTCTTTTTCACGGAGAGATAATCATTGATTTTGTTACCCTGTCGAATCCGAGCGGAACGATTGGCTCGTGAAGCTATATCCAAGTATTAATTCATTTGTATTCCCTCGACTTTTAAATCGCGATTCCTTTTTATCTCTCTTCGCGTTTTTTTCTTCGTTATCCGGGCTCTCCCGGTCGTTCGCGAACGGAAGTTAGCTTTCCCGAGAGGAAGAAATAGAGAAAAGAAGAAAAAAAGAAAAAGAAGAAATTAAGCAAAAAAAAAAACAGAAAATTCGCTCGATGCAATTTTTGGTGCAACTGGCGTTTGGCCCTGAAATACGGTATAGCAATTTGTATATATAAACGTAGTGATTGTTACGTAGCTAAGTGGCCGATGTTACACACCGTTCTCTCCGTACTAAAAAAAAAACAACAACAACAACAAAAAACAGCAAAAACAACAACAACAGCAAATAACGAATAATAATGTAATTGTTAGGACGCGCAATTGCGAGTGTACGTTTGTGTATTAAGGGGGCGATACGTTTTACGTCCGAGAGAATTAATACGATTTTTTCCCCCTCCGTGACGAAAAAAAAAAGACAAACTGAAAAAAAAATACAAAAATCAAGAGTTCCGACGTAACGACGAAGAAATCAATTTACGACGAGTCGAAACGAGCGCGTATGCAGCGTATCGGGAATTACCAACGAAAAAACTGAAACCAAGATTTTTTTTTTAGATTTTTTTTTGTTTTTTTTTTTTTGACGATTCGACGTCCCGAGCCAACCGGAAATGCACTTGTTACCTCGACAAGAGCGATATCTTTGTACTCTTCGCGATTCGTCACGAAAATGCTTTTTTTTTCTCCGCGACCGTTTTTTATTTATTTTTTAGAGACTCTGACGCTCATGATCACGGGTTCTTCCCCTCGTCTTCGACTTCCTCGGGTTTTTTGTGTTCCGAAATACGAGAAACTTTCGTGCGAGGCTGAATTACAAAAAAAAAAAGGAATCCGTAAAAAAACAAAATGGCGAGGTCGTTGTTGACGGGGAAATCGATCGATCGATGAACGGATAAGAAATTCTTCGGCGTCGTAGAGTATACGTTGGTTAGTAGGCTGTGACGGCTTGAAAAAGTATCCGAAATTCAGATTCGAAAAAAATCATGTTTTTTAATGAATAAATTAATCGATAAAAAATGATTTTTTAATTGATTAATTTATTTAATACAAAAAAATGGATTTTTTCGAATAATCGAATCAAAATATTTCGGCGATCATCACAATTCTCACGTTAAAAAAAGGTCGCCGTTTTTTTTTTTAAATTTAAACTATCTCACTGAAAGACCGAACTGAATATCGTTTTCTTCTTTCTTTTCTTCATTTAATCTGAAAATTCGATATTTGTTTGAGGCGGCACAGCATTCACGCTAACCCCTTAAGGTACACGGTCGAAATGACCGTAAGTCATATTACCGAATAATCGATAAGGAAGCAATTGCACAAAACAAAAAACGAAGAATGCTCTTTCCTTTTTATTATTTTTTTTGTTTGTTAATTAACGAAAAGTGCGAGTAGGACGCGACGGTGTGGGTATGGGTTGCCAAAGCGAGCGTAACGAGAAAAATACTTTCGACGCGTCCGCCGCGTGCCACTTAATTAAATTTTCGGTTGCCATAAATTGTTTTGTATATTCGTTGAGAAACGGGGAACGAAGCAATCATTGTACGGAATTGAAGAAGAACGAGGCGCGCCAGGAATTTCCGTGAGAGCGTTCTCTCGGACCAGCGTTTATTTAATATTGCCAAAACTTGCTATCCAAAGTTTTCCTTCTCGACGTATTTTCTTCAGACTTGATTTCGATATCTTTTCTACCTTTTATTCTTCCGTTTTTCTTCCCTTTTTCTCGACGTATTTCTTCATCCTCGATTCGATTATCTTTTTCTTCTTTTTATTCTTCCGTTTTTCTTCCTTTTTCTCCACGTATTTCTTCATCCTCGATTCAAATATCTTCTTTTTAATCTTCCGTTTTTCTTCCTTTTTTTCTCGAAGTATATCTTCATCCTCAATTCGATTATCTTTTTCTTCATTTTATTCTTCCGTTTTTCTTCCTTTTTTTTCTCGAAGTATATCTTCATCCTCAATTCGATTATCTTTTTCTTCTTTTCATTCTTCCGTTTGTCTTCCTTTTTTTCTCGACATATTTCTTCATCCTCGATTCGATTATCTTTTTCTTCTTTTTAATCTTCCGTTTTTCTTCCCTTTTCTCCACGTATTTCTTCATCCTCGATTAAAATATCTTCTTTTCTTCCCCTTCCCTCGTATTTCTTCCGTTCTTTACGTCTTATCGTCTTCTCCTCGACCTACTTCATCATCATCAACTCAAATATCTTTTCTTCCTCCATTTTTCACGTCTTGTCTTCTTTTTATTTTTCTTAATCGTCAAACGCTCGATAAAAATGATTAGCGAGCCGAGGGAACGTTGCGCGAGCTGTTCCCCCATCATCATCATCCTCGTCGATAAAAACCTTTCATTTTTTAAATTTTCGAACGAGAACATATACCGAACGTATCATTAATTTTTTTTATTTATTGGTGTCGATAAGACGGGGGCACAAACCTACGCGACTTGTACATTTAAAAGGTGTACGGAAGGAGATACGAAAATGTACGAAGTACTATATTTTCTGTTGTTTATTATTATTAGTTATTATTAATTATTATTATTTCTTCCCTTTTTTAAAATAATTATTCCTTTATTTTTCTCGTTTAAAATATTTCTTCTTTCGCCGCGTTAATCGCGCAAATATCTAAGTCACACAGCGAAGGCATCACGGTTTTATTATTATCGATAAAACGGAGCTTAATATCCACGGCTTTAGATCGCGATTGTTGATCCCATTGGTTTCTCGAAGCTCTTCGATGGATTAATTGATGAAAGAGAAAAAGAGAGAGAAAGCATTGGATAACAAAGTGGATACTTTTGTTAATTGAGCTTTTGCGACACGGATATTAATTTTTGTGATATTTACAAATATTGTAATAATACTGCGTTATTACTGTATTATCTATTGTATTATATTATTATCATTATTACTATTAATGTTAATACTATCGTGACTCATTTTTGAACGCGACGCGCGCGTCCCGACCATCGGTCAGACTTCTTAACAGCAGTCTGTATCACTCTCCGAGTGGAGGGGGGAAAGAAGGGATTCCTTCGATTTATATTATTTACCGTTGTTGACGCTTCGTCGAAACTGAAGGAAAGTGAAGAATTCATGAAAATGAAGAGGAAAAATAAATGATCAAAAAAAATACGACGAGACGAGATTTTGTGTGAAAGATCGATGCTAACTTTCATGTGCTGATAATAACGCTTTGAAAATCGGGCCTATCGTGTTCTCTTTGAGTCGTAAATTATCGCTGCGTGTTTCTTCTTGTTTTCTTCACCGATGATGCTGCGTGAAGATTCCGGAAGTTTCGTGGAAAATGGAAATCGAAATGGCCACTGACACAACCCGGGCGAAAATACTATGGCGTCCACTTAAGGGAAGCAATATCAAGTGTTGGTTTTTTCCTGATCCCAAGTAAACTTATATTAAGAATTTTATCTTTCCTTTAGCGTTACCAGGAGCTAACGACGCGGACGTAGAAAGTTTTGGTCACTCCTCGACCACAAACCCTCAAAAAATCCATCTAAAAAGAATCTCAATAAAAAATATGCATATGGACAGAGCGTAGAGCACAGTTTTAAGGGTTTGCACCAGGGGAGGCGGGAGACTCCAACTCCAGAAGTTGGCGCCCCCCTGAATTTATCGCCGTATCGCCCCCCCCCCCCCCACACCCCTCAACGCCGGCACTGCTGATAGGTTTAGGTTATGACGATCGAATGAGAATCCTAACCTATATGTTTCCTTGATTTTCACGGTCCCCGGATCAGCTAGAAGAAATTATTGAAAATTGGTTAAAGAAAAGGAAGAAAAACATTTTCGTTTTCAACATTTCGTTATCAATGAGGTGAACTTCGAGTTTCGTTTTTTTCGGGAGTCCGCGTCCAGCGTGAGCGTTAACCGATCATAAAACATCGACGTTTGCACCAACGCTTGGAAGACTACCCTCTCGTCTTCTTTCCTTGCTTTTTTTATATCCTGAAACGCGTTTATTCTTAGTTTCACGTTTTTCTCTTTCACGAAGAGATAATCGTCGGTTTTGTTAACCTCGAATTCGAGCGAAACGGCTGGTCCGCCATTTTGTTTACCGCTATACACAAGCATAACCTCAAAACAGAGGTCACGTGGAATCACGGCAACGAATCTCGACCAATTTGTCTCGAATATTCTTTTTTTTCTCCAGCGGCGATAAAACTGCCGCCCTCGCGTATCAAATTTTATTTATTTTTTTCAACGAAAATCCTACGCGCGTGTTTTTTGTCGTGGAAAAACCAGGAAGGAAAAGAAACGCTTTCTCCGGTTGACAAGCGTCTCCGCTTTGACGATATCGATTCATTGGCCGGGAGTTGAAAGAGGGAGGGGAGAGAAAATGAGGCGTGACGTAACGTCCGGTTTACAATTGTACGAGATGTAATATGAAGTACATCGATGCGTGCGACTCTCGCAGCGATATCGTTCTTCGCTTCTATGACGCTGTTCTTTATTACGGTGCTTTCACGATTATGTGGAATCGTTTTACTCTCACTCGTCAATCGGGTTACAACGCACATGCGCGCGCATACACGCGCATGCGCTCATACTCACACGCGCACGTAACGACGATTTTTCGCTAAATTCGTTTCGAGAATTTTCTTTCGCCAAAATCAAGAAAATATTTACATCGAATGACAAAACCGTATTTCCACAACCATTTTGATAAATCTTATCCATTTTTTAATTTCGGACAAACGGAACGAGCGTTCGATAAAATCGGCCTTTTTACGAGTCCATTTTTGGAGGTTATATTTTTATGATCACGTGAATAAAAAAGAGGTTTGCCTTGTTCTCGGGCAAATCATTTCGGTTGAAAAATCACGAAGTAGGACGGTCAACGAGTCGGGCATTCATCCCTCCGAGGCCTCAAGGCCGAGTAGCATTTCGAGTGCAATACCAACACGAGTAACGAAACGTCGAGAAGCGTTTCAAGGACCGCGAGATTTAACGAGTATTTTTCACTGACAACCAAAAATTATGTCGAATTGGGAGGGACAATTTGTATTCAAACGTGTTGCGTAATATGACCCGAAGCATCGCCGTTGCTAGAAAGCCTTGAAGGTCTGCCCTCCGGCGAGCGACGCTTACCCCCGAAAAACGAATATGTTAGCCAACTTATCGCCGCAATCGTTCCGCTTTTTTTTTTCACGTTTCTCGATTTTCAGAGTTACAACGAAAAGTTTGGACTTATTGAACGAATCTTCATCGAACGTTGCGCAGCCGACTAGAATTCACGATAAATATTTTCATTAATATTCATTGTCAAACGTTTCAATTTTGTTACCGCATAACCTCAAATGTTCGAATTCTATTTGCCCGAAGATTACAGGGAGCAAATTAGATAGTCCGAAAGCGGATTAGGATTGGTTAGAAAAAAAGTCGTAGATCGAAGGTGGCGCTGCGGTAACGACTTGAAGTCCGCAACGATTCGTTAGTGGCGAAAATAAAATTCTTTTTCTTTTTCGCATCCCTTGCGCGAAAGGTAACGAACAAATCGTTGCGCAATTGCGAATTGACTTTTCAGAGCGGTAAAATTGCAATCCACGCTTTTAACGCTGCTTCGTGACGCGCTGCGGGAAAGGCAAAGTGGCGTGGTAACGACTCTTTATGACTCGCCAGTGCGCTTGATCTCGCGGTTGAACCAGAAGAGTCATTCATGCTCCGTGCAAGAGTGAAAACACCTGTTGCGTAATTTTTCGATACTCGTGGACACGCCGACGTTGTTAGCGAGATGACAAGTTCTCCCTTGCCCAAGCTCTGAGACATTCACCGAGAGAATGTTGCGCCGGACCTGAAACGTTTCGGAATACGCCCTTGCGCTCGGATGTCTATTCATGATTGTGGATTCGTTGGGGAATCTCTGGGTCCGAATCCATAGTGAATCCATTGGGGAGTTGATGGATTCAAAATGGTAATCCATAGTGAATCCACTGTACGAATCCACAATGAATCTGTCATGTAAATCCTCAATGAGTCCATAATGAATCCACAATGCAAATCCACAATGAATCTACTATGTAAATCCACAATGAATCCGTGATGAATCCAAAATGGATCCGTGATGAATTCAAAATGGATCCACTATGAATCCGTGATGAATCCACAATGAATCCATGATGAATCCACAATGAATCCATGATGAATCCACTATGAATCCACTATGAATCCACTATGAATCCACTATGAATCCACTATGAATCCACTATGAATCCATGATGAATCCACTATGAATCCACTATGAATCCATGATGAATCCGCATTGAATGCAACAATGGACCCACAGTTGTAAATCCAAAATGAATTCACGATATAAATCCACAATGAAACCACAATATAAATCCACAATATAAATCCACAATATAAATCCACAATGAATCCACGATATAAATCCACAATGAATCCACGATATAAATCCACAATGAATCCACAATGAATCCGCATTGTGAATTCACAATGGATCCACAATGGATCCACAATACAAATCCACAATAGTGAATCCACCTACTATGCATCTTTGAAACGCAAAGAAAATCAATACCTCCCAACATCCCTATTTTTCAACCAATTTCCGATGTCGAAATCGCAAAAATCCGTGTTTAGAATCTACATTTTTTTATTACAAATCCACAACCTCGACCTGTATTTAAAATGCACGTTTCTTCCCAACCATAAGAATGAAGAAACGCAAACTGAAAAAAAAAAAATACGATTGCAGTCCAAGTGCAATCATAACGTAGCTTATTTGGGAAACAAATATCCCTAGAGCGTGTACATATATTAATATATTTCTTCCCCGACGAATCGAGTGTGTGCGTTATTGGTGTACACACAAGATGCAGGGTCCAGATTGAATTAGAAAAGGAGGGGAGGCTCGACGAGATAGCAAAGAGTATAAACTCTAGTTGAGACGCCGGATCCTGGATATCGTGGTCCTAGTCACGGCAGTCTTCTCACGGAACCTCGAACCGCCCGGTACGATCATCCGCACGAGGTTTCCGTGATTTATTAATTCGACTCGAATCCTACTCGGAAATCCTGATCTCTTTTCAAATCGAATCGCGATCATTTTTCGAAAAAAAAATTACAAGAAGAAAAAAAGTGTGAAAAAGAGTTTTTTTTTTTCGACGTGACTTTTTAATGCTTTATTTTTGGGGAATGCGAAGAATGCGATTTCTTTGAGCTTCGAGGGAAGTTTCGATCTTTCCTGCGAACTTTATGATCCGATCAGTTTTGTTCGTCGTGAGATGTCGCGCGATTGGGAAAAGATGAAAATACAGAACTTCACGCTCTTTCTTCTTCTCGTTGTTTCGGAGATCGCGTTCGGTGAAAATTCGACGGAAGTCGTTCAGCGAACCCTGCCAGCTTACGCGATCGCCGTTGGCGCCAAAACTACGTTGAACTCGGACGTTTGTTCTCGCGAACTTGGCGCGTTTCGAATATCGGTCGATGCCCGTAAATTGTGGGCTCTCAAAAGTCAGTATATACGTTTTATATTTTTTTACAATATTTCATCATTTTTTTTTTACAATACCCGAAAAAAATGTAATAAGATGACGCAGAGGGCATGATCGATGTCAAGGTCGTTCATTGATCGGGTCGATAAATTATCAATGACGAATCTCGGAAAATGTCTTTTTTTTTTCTTTCATTGGAAAAGCAAGTTAAATATTCGTCAAGAATTTTCGATTGTCAAGAAGTGTTAATTGTCAATAGGCAGTTGTCAATAGGCAGTTGACAAAAAGTGTCAGTTGTCAATAGGCAGTTGACAAAAAGTGTCAGTTGTCAATAGGCAGTTGACTAAAAGTGTCAGTTGTCAATAGGCAGTTGACAAAAAGTGACAGTTGTCAATAGGCAGTTGACAAAAAGTGTCAGTTGTCAATAGGCAGTTGACAAAAAGTGTCAGTTGTCAATAGGCAGTTGACAAAAAGTGTCAGTTGTCAATAGGCAGTTCACAAAAAGTGTCAGTTGTCAATGAATATTCATTTTCAACAGCCAATTGACAACTTTTGAGGGCTGACACTTATTGACAGCTGTCAAAACAATTGAGACATCTTGACAATTGTCAGAACAATCGTCAATTAGTCATCAAGAAGTATCAATCGTTCAATAGTCAACAAATGTCAACAAATGTCAACTGCCGAGAAGTGTCAACTGTCAAAAATTGTCAATTATCAAGAAAAATCAATCGTCGATAGTCAGGTGTCACCGAGAGTCAATTCCCAATAGTCAATTCGTTCGTTTAACCTCAAAAACTACAAATCGCCGAATCCCTCGAAAATGCACAATTTGAGTAACTTCCTAAAAACAAACATTGCAAATCAAACTTTCCCTCCTGACTTATATTCGAGCAAAATACAGTAAATGAAAATTACAATAATTTCCTTTAACGAGTATGAAGACAGGTAGTAGGGTCCACGTGTGTCAGAGTCCGCGTGGTCGATTCTAACGTTTTACGCGTTGTACATCACGAAGCCTCGTTGAGCGTCCCCGATTGCTACATTTAACGGAAACCTTCATATCTTGCTCAATCGACTCGCGGTGTCGTCGAAAGGGATGTACAAATAAAAAAAAAAACGATTAAGATTTCGTCGGTCCGTTGGCGTATTTTTCCTCGCTATAGTTTCCTCCTAGCGTAGAGTTTCCTCGTAGTGAACTCACGGATAATCGGAACGCTCGTAATCGAGTTGTGTAAGAACGTTTCTTACGTAAGAAACTCGTTCGTACGGGCTAGTCGTTGCCCTCCTCGCTAAATCCGTCAGGAGGGGGGATCGAACATTCGCGTTTCTCGATTCCCCCGACCGCCATCTTTAATTTTCGTTTTCGTATTTTCTTTCCCATTTTTCCTCGATTTTCAACAAAGCTCGGTTAAGGTAGGTTGTGTTAGGTTAGGTTATCTTACCAATCGTTCCCTATTTCTATCCTCGATCGATTTATCGATCTTGTCGATTAATCGATACATTAATTTTGTCGATTAATCGATACATCAATTTTGTCGGTTAATCGATTCATCGATCTTGTCGATTAATCAATTTTCTCGATTAATCGAATCATCGATCTTGTCGATTAATCGATTTTGTCGATCTTGTCGATTAATCGATTTTGTCGATCTTGTTGATTAATCGATTTTGTCGATCTTGTCGATTAATCGATTTTGTCTATTAATCGAATCATCGATTTTGTCGATTAATCGATTTATCGATTATTTCGATTTATCGATTATTTCGATTTATCGATTATTCCGATTTATCGATCATTTCGATTTATCGATCATTTCGATTTATCAATCATTTCGATTAATCGATCTTTTCGTACAAAATCGTGAAATTTCGAAAGATCCGTGAACGTAGACAAAACACTCGCGCGATGATTGATCGTTTCTGAAAACCGATATTCCGTATAACGCGGAAATCGTGTCGAACCGGCCGTGGAAAAAAAAGTCACGAAACCCCGGGGAAGAAAGAACGAATATTTCCACTAAAACTGGTACACACGAAGGAATTTAATGCGAACGAAAAAAAAAGCGTGCGGTTCGCAATAATAGCGGGTTGCACCACATTTGTACGTGTATATAAATATATATAGATATATATCCATACATCGAGATATATACAGAGAGAAATATATACAGATATAATATACATAACAAAACGAGAATACGACAAAACTTCAAACAAAACGATACAATTATTCCGAGCGCGTGACCTGTGCAACGCAACTCGAATAAACTCGCGAAATTCCGTTCTCTCTTGAATAAAGAACGCGGTCATTAATTCCCCTCGGTGCGACGTTAAGAGACAAAAAAACGATATTTTTACGTTTCGGAGTAAATTTTGTGGTGAAAACGTTTAAAAAAAACCACGTACAATCAAGCCGTACTTGGATTCGACTTTCATCACGCGGTTTCAAAAGTACAAACGAATCGAGTCACTCTTTATGAACAAAGTTATGAAACAACATTTTTTTAAATGATCTTTTTTATTTTATTTTTTTCGAATTTTAAGACTTATATATAATTTATTATTATATGATGATTTAATTTAACACGCACACACACGCACACATGTGTGTATATATTTTTAATAATTAATTTTATATAAAAATATATATGTACATCTATGGTGATTCTATGGTGAAAAAAATGTAGTGCTCGACTCGAGTGGAGAGCCGAAGCCAGGATTCTTGTACGGGAACAATTATTGGCTGGGGAGTAGGAGTCAATGCGTCGACATAACGAACAAGCAGCCGTTCCTCCTGCGTCAGGATTTTTTGACAAACGCTTCCGGGTACCGGAAACCGGAGGAGGAATATCCACCGTTCGACTTGAACTATTTCGTGGCGTATTTCCGGCACAACAGCACGCTGCAGTATCACGTCAGGCTTCCCAACGAGGTAAGCCGATTTCAGATTATTATTGTTTGTTTTTTTCATTTTCTTTTCATTTTTATTTGAAAAGAAACTTGTCTTCATTTCTTTCGTTTCTTTTTTTTCTTCATTTCTTCCGTTTCTTCTTTTTCTTCATGTCTTCCGTTTCTCCTTTTTCTTCATTTCTTCCGTTTCTTCTGTTTCTCAATTTCTTTCGTTTCTTCTTTTTCTTCATTTTCTTCTTTTTCTTCATTTCTTCAGTTTCTTCTTTTTCTTCATTTCTTCAGTTTCTTCTTTTTCTTCATTTCTTCAGTTTCTTCTTTTTCCTAATTTCTTCAGTTTCTTCTTTTTCTTCATTTCTTCCGTTTCTTCCGTTTTCTTCATTTTTCATTTCTTCTTTTTTGCCAGGATCTCGTGACTCTCGGTCTGTGTCTTCCGGCTTCCTGTTCCTGCGGCCAGTTGGGCACGATCCTCGAGAAGATCTTTCTAAACGACACTCTGATGGTCGGTGATCTTTACTCCGCGAATTTCAAGCTCGAAAGCGTTCGGGACTTGAGAAACGACGGGAGTTGGCTGGTGAACGGAAGGACTCTTGTGATCGCTTTCTTCCTCGCGATTACTGTGATCCTGATGGTACTCGGTACCGTTTACGATTGTCTCTTTTACCAGAAGTACCTGAGAGCCAAAAAATTGCTTCGCGAGACCTACGGAAATAATAACAACACCTGCATTCTCAGCGGTAATTTCACGGGTCTCTTTTTATTACGTAACGAGGCGTGAAACGATAAAAAAATTCAATCTGTAATTTATTATTATTATTATTTTGTTATTATTATTATTATTTTTGTTATTATTTTTGTTATTATTATCAAATATTAAAATATTAATTGATTAAATTTTATTTAAAAACAAAAAACAAAAAAAAAACGAAAAGCAGGTCCAAAACGCGAAGATCAAAATGGCGAATCGCTGGTTCGCACCCGTGCCATCAAACATCCAAGCTTCCTGGGCGAAGTGCTGCAATGTTTCTCCGTTTATACGAACACGAAGATTCTCTTCAGCACGAAACTTGGATCGGACGCGGTCGTGCAGATTCACGGATTGAGGTTCCTCGGCATGATATGGATAATCGTTATCCACACTGTTTTTTACATGGCGGATTACACCGGTGAGTATGTTTGGGTTTGACCGAAAAGAATTAAAAAAATTAAAATAATTATAAAAAAAAAGAAAAATTTATCGTGATTGAAGTAGGTAAGTCATTTCCGTATTTATTCGAATCGAAATAATTATTTGTCAAAACATTGAACATAATTGAATTTTGTTTTTATTTCATTTCAAATATATAAATATTTTAATTTTTTAATATTTATTTATTTTTCTTTTATTTGATATAGTTTATTTATTTATTTTTAATTGAAGTATCATTTGTTTCGTTATTATTAATGATCATTTATTCAATTGTAAAAATCTTAATTAATTGTCATTTAAAAATGAAAAACAAATTTTTCGTAAATGCATTTATTTATTTATGATAAATCGATTTCTTTTCGATCGGGACAGACAACAAGCCTCTGTCGTGGAGATCGGCAGAAGGATTCGTCGTGCAAATAATCAGCAACGCGACCCTCTCGGTTGACACTTTTTTCTTCCTTGGTGGTTTTCTATTGGCTTATCTCTACTTCAAACCTCGATTCGCCAATAAACGAGAAGAACCGAAGGCAACCACCGCGACGAGAGCACGCGACTTTTTCGGGGCGATACTGAAGAGATTCGTGAGGTGAGCGAATCGACGAATGTACAGTCATTGGCCACTGCTCCAACCTTTTTTTTTCCATTTTTGTATTTTTTTGCTTTTTTGTTTTTTTTTCGCCGCCTTTCATCGGTACGATCAGACTGACGCCTGCGTACATGATGATGATCGGTATTGTCGAGATTAATTCCGGCTGGCACGGAGAAACTTCCCAATTTTACGTTTCGGAAAAACCTCAAGAAGTCTGCGTTCAATACTGGTGGAGAAATTTACTTTACATAAATAATTTGTTCGGACGCGACACGATGGTAATGTGCAACGAATCGAATTTATTTATTTATTTACTTGTTTGTTTAATTTATTTGAATTTATTTGTATATTTATACATTTCTTCATTTTTTATTGATTAAGTATTTAGTATTCATCGATTATTGTATTATTTCGAATTTCCATTGTTTTTTTTATTCGTTATTTTATTTTTTGTTTAATTCATTTGTTATTGGACAAATTCAATATCGTCATTATTACAACCATTTTTTTTTCGTTTAAATTTTTTTCAATTTCGTTTAATTTATTGTTGTTTGTATTAATCTAATTAATTATTTATCGATGAATTTATTGATTCACTCGTGAATCAAAAGAACGACTTTATTTTGAATTTTTAGTTATATGAGAGAAGAAAACGGGGAAGAAATGCAATATTGCATTTCAGAAATATCGTGGAGAAGAAATCGATTCTATGATAAAATTAATCGAATTTAATTTCCAGTGCTTGTCCTGGAGCTGGTATCTCTCCAATGACATGCAGTTTTTCGCAATCGGAACTTTCCTACTGATTCTATCGTCCGTGTGAGTCAAACAGTACTCCCGATTTTTCTAAATCGCCAAAAAGAGAAACGTCGTTGAAGCTCTCATCTTTGAAACGCAACGAAATTGCTTTTTCAGTTATCTTCATTTCTTCTTCGTTTATCAACGAATTTCAACGAATAAATGAATTGGACGAGTTTCGAAACATTTTTTTTTTTTTTCGTTGCGTTTCAACGATACAAAAATTCATTGTTCATCGGAAGAAACTGATTAATTGGATTTCAGTTATTTTTATTGGGCTCTGACGATTCTCCTGTTGATTCTGGCTGGTTCAACCCTCCTCACCGGATATATGTCCTACGCGTACTCATACGTGCCAACGTGAGTTACTATCATTAAAAATCACCATAACCTTCTTTAATCGTTGAAATTCGATTCTATTTCTTCTTTAGCATGGATCAACAATACCACATGCTAGACGTGCTTTACGACCCCCCCTGGACGAGGATAGGCCCGTATATCGTTGGAATCGTTACTGCTTACATTCTCGTCAGACTAAAAAATAAATTGATCCTCCAAAGGGTAAATAACTTTCGAAACTCGAGTAAAAAACTTTACTGCATATTATACCTTTGATAACATTTTTTTTAAATCGTAAAAATTCACGTTTCTATTTCGAGAGGTTATGTTAACCGGAAGAGCTTAACCTCTTAAATTGAACGATCGTTTCAGAGACACGTGATCGCTCTATGGTTGACCGGAAGTACGTGCAACCTCTTGGTTCTTTTCGGTCTCTGGGAGAGGCAAATATCACCGATTTCTTCCGCGTTTTACGTCGCTTTCAGTCGCACGATGTGGGGCGTTGGTCTCAGTTGGCTGTTAATCGCGTGTTGCACGAATCATGGTGGTAAGTTCTTTTTCTTTTTCTTCCTCGTCGCCTTTATGAACTTTGATACGAGAAAAAACAAACGAAAAAGAAAAAAACATGGCATTGTTTTTTTTTTCATGATTAGCCAACTGTTTAATATTATATAAAAGTGACTGGTCTTATTTATAAACATCGCGTGTACGACTCTGCGGTGCGTGCAATACGTGTGATTAAAACTCGGGTGGTCTGTGAAGAAAGTCGACAAAAACTGCTTTTCATCGTTTCAAACGTTTTATCTTCGAGTACTCGTAAAGAAGCTTTCGAAATACCCGATTATTATACGCAAACGAGCGTCGTTGCCCCTGTAATCTAAAAGGTACCTTCCTAACCTAAAAATGTACCTTGCTAACCTAAAAGGTACCTTGCTAACCTAGAAAACACCCCCGGACTTAGACGGTACCTTCATAACCTAGAAAATACCCTTCTAACTTGGAAAACACCCTTCTAACCTAGGAAACCCCTTTCGAACCTACAAAACACCTTTCTAACCTACAAAACACCTTTCTAACCTAGAAAACATCCATCTAACCTAAAAATGTACCTTCTTAACATAGGCGATCCCTACCTAACCTAGAACATTCAAAAAATCGGGCTCGTAAATTTCTCTTGTTCCAGGCATCATCAACAAAATTCTCTCTTTCAAAGGTTGGATTCCACTGAGTAGGTTGACGTACAGCGCTTATCTGATCAACCCGTTCATCATAAATTCGGTCTATCAATACAGCGAGTCTTCGATGCACATCGACGTAGTGTTGAACGGTGTTACATCGCTCGGTAATTTAGTAGCTACGTATGCTTGCAGCTACGTTTATTCACTAATGATGGAAAGTCCATACGTTCTCATGATGAGATTATTCTCGAAGCCTCGCACGAAACATCGATGATCACCCGGTTCGTCGTCGTGAAAACCCCCGAGTGATCGTTCATTTTTTAGGTTATACATTAAGAAGCTATGTTCCACTTGGATTATCGTGATCCTGACGGACGTTGCGGTAATCGTTATACTGAAGATTTTTTACGTGCTATTAATTCGAAAAAGAACATTTTGCAGCCATATTGGAAACACTTTAACGTGTGTGCAATTTTGTACACACACAGGTCCGATAATTCGAGCTATTTCTCGACGACACTAATTGTAGAGGTTATGTGAAGAAACATAACCTTACAAATGTTCGTAATGCGATTTCTCATAAGCGATCAAGTTTTCAAGGTGTTAGGAGTGGAAGAGAACTTTTCAATCGATCGTCGTACTTTTATTGGCCGGTTCGTCATCCGAGTCTGTATAAGCTACCGATAAATAATACATCGCAACGTCAATCACACCGATGATGATAATAACAATGTACATATATGACAAAAAAGAAAAAGAAACGTCTAATTATCTCGACGCTTGAGTGCACGAGTTACAAATCGTTTTTATTAACGGGATCTTTGTACACGGTGAAAACTAGTAAGTTCAGTCGACGAATGAAAGAAACGAAGAAAAAGAATCCTAAATTGAAAAGGTACAGGACGTAATGTGTAGATCTCCCGGGGGGGACGAAGCTTACCCGAGAGATCGGGTAAGCGTGATATTCTTGTTGTTTTTCTTCTTTTTTTTTTCATTTACAGAGGCTAGGGTTAGGCCGTCCGCTCGTTGGCAACGACGAGACGAAGGGATCAATCGCGACGCGCTCAGGCTATGAATGTACCGGGGAATGTATCCTTGGCGGCGCGGGTGAAGTCAAAGATCTGCTAGCTCGCGACGCTTGCTCCTTTCGACCCTCCTCCAAATGTTTCTCTAGCTGCTCCTTTGAGACTAAAAGCTCCCGCGTTCGTTGATAAACGGGATCCTTGGGACGACGAGATAACAAAGTACGAGAGAATAATATCAAATAAGCTTTCCGGGGATTTTTTCATGTTTTTTTGTTTCGAAAAGAAACTCAATCGATCGGTTTACCTGTTGTCGCATACTGGGATTCCATCGGCAGTATAAACTTTTCCATGGCTTTATGTACCTCGTACTAGCGACGGGTATGAGTACCAAATGATAGTGGGGGCCGGCTCTGTACAGAGGATTTTGATAGAGAGATAATTGACTGTTGGTGTATGACCACAACGAGACGGTTCGTTGCTTCACTTGTTCTTGGACTCGTTCTCGTTCGCTGCAACAAAATGAAGAAAAAAAACAACGTTTAGAAACATGCCGTTAAAGTTTACGGCGGAGGAACTTAATTGGAGTTTTGGTTGATTTGAGGATTCGAAGAGATTTTTTCTTTCGTAGACGAATCGAACTTGCCTGCTGAAGAGAAACGTGCCGAATCTACAAGAATAGAGATGATCGAGAATAGTGATGAGAAAGTGTTCGTTGAATTGAAAATCGTTCGGAAATTGCTGAGTTATTTGCCAGACGCAATCGATGAATTGCAGAAACACTGGTGACCGATCCGCATCGCTATGGTGTTCGTCACCATGACCGATTCTCTGAGAAGAAATGGGTTTGCTTGTTGTAAAATAGGTTATACGAATTTAGTGGACTTTTGAGGTTAGGATGGACCGGAATTCGCGGAATTACCTGTTGAAACTTGTGGCCGAAGCTCAGCCACTCTTTTTCCACAAGGACTTCGAAACCCTTGATCGTTCTGTAGTAAGGATCGAGCATGAGCATCGCAAGCGCGGTAAGCTGAAACCATAATGGCATAGTCCAATAATAATGACCGCGAACAGAAATTTGTCGCGAATTTCTGATAGGAAGAAATATTTTTAATGGGGATTTGCTTTCATTAGGTTATGTTTAGGTTTGTTTAGGTTTATTGTGTCATATTTGAGTTTACTGTGTCATATTTTGGTTTATTTGGGTTTTATTTTTCTATGCAAGGTTGGTTTGGGTTTATTATGTTATGTATGGGTTTGTTTGGGTTTATTTCGTAATATTTGCGTTTGTTTGGGTTAATTGTCATATTTGGCAATTATTACCTGAGCCGTTCGATCCCAACCGTCAGAACAGTGCACCAACACCGAAGTTTTGTGATTCTCGACTTTGTCGACTATTCTGACAGCACCGGCGAGTATACACTTGATGTGTTTCAGCCATACGGTAGATTCAAGCCCGGACAACCATCGAGCCTCGTCAATGGTCGGGAAACACAATTCTAAAAAGATTTAATAAAGTTTAACTCTTTATCGTTCTTTTCGTATAATTTTTCCTATTTGATTGCGAGCTAAAATGCAATTTTCGATTTTTTTTTGGGTGCAAGGTAGCCATTTACCTTTGAGCTTTCTCAGACTTTCGCGCATCACGTGGATGTTGTGAATGTCGAGGAAAACGAGTTCGGCGTTTTGATAAGCATCTTCGCTCTCGTAGCCGCCGCCTTTTGCTTTGTTCGCGACCGCGTTCGTCATCGGTCTCGCGTCCATGATGAAGAGTTTGTGACTCTGAGCGTTCGCGTCCATTATCAATTGAACGTATCGTTCGTCCTCGCGGCTCCTCTTGCCACTCACGCCGACCAATGGCTGAGCGCAACGCGTTATCGTTGCCTGACTCTCCGGGTGAATCCACGAGAGAACCGGAAGTCGTCCGCGACTACGGAACGCCGCGGATGCTTGCAAGTCCTCGTCGTTCGCCGCTGCCGGAACCGCCCAAATCGCCGGATAGCTGTCGCACAAACTGTACGTGTCGTTGATCTTCGATATCTTCCACATGTCATTGTTTACACCCTGGAAATATTATTATTTATTGATAATAATTATTATTAACTATTTTTTTATAATTAATCTATAATAGTTATGGTTATATTATTGTATTATTTATAATTATTTTATAATATTTCTTATATTATTACAAAATAATTATAAATAATAAATGTCAATAACTTTTATTATCAAGTTATTGATATTTTCATCGAAAATTCTTATTTATAATAAATTTTATTCATATAATCGTGATCATTTTTTTTCTCAGAAGAATTTCAATAAATATAAATAATCATAAATATGAAAAAAACTCTTCTACGGATGTTCTTTGCTGTTTCTCTAATTGTCGAAATTATAAAATGTCCATACCATTCGTTTGAGTTCCGCAATCGGTTCGTAAACGTTCCAACCGTTCTCGGGAAAGTTTTCCGAGTATTCGAAAGCGAATAGCGGAAGTTTGTGCGAAAGCGGAAATGAATACTGTTGAAGCTTCTCGAAAACGTCGCGTCTCGAGTGTTTTTCCTGTTTGTGGGCAAATCGAAGATTTCTCATGTCCTTGCAGAATACCTCGATGCCGTAAGAGTTTTCGCCGCGGCTCGAAGCACCTCCAACTTTCTCGATGCGGCTCACTACGCCGAGGGGAACTTCTACGACGTGAGGAGTTTCACGATCGAAGCTGCGAAAGTGTAGCTTGTAGTTCGTGACGCTTAGAACACCTCCGGCGGGTCCCGAGTAAGGGCACAGGTAAGTTACTTCGCGAGCTACACCTTGCTTACGCTCGCCGTTCAACAATGGCGGTCCGGTATCTCCGCTGGACAAATTCTGGACAAAATAAACACTCCAGTTACTCTTCCAGGGTACTAGAATCAAATTAAGTTGCGAATTCGATGCGCGGACAGTTCCGGTCACGAAGAACCCTTTTTATCGCTATTAATGAGAATAGTAAAAAAAAAAGTGTAGCGACGACTAAAGTCGAATATATAAGCTCAGCGTTTGCCTCCGTTCGTTCATTTACCAGACTCACTTTTCCATCGATCTCTTTTTTAGCTTCTAGAGCCGATACGATATTGTTATCCGTCGAAGTCGAGCTCGTAGAGAAGCTTTTCGAACGAGACGCTTTCTCCCAACTCTCCTGGAGTAGCGGCGTTTAGTGAGAGAGGACAAAAGTCGTTTTCAAATTTCAATCGTACGAGTGACGTTAAGTACGTTCGAATTCTACGCTAAATCGCGCGAACGGACTTTACCGATTCTTGTCCCATTTTCGAGTTGAGCGAACTGCTCTTGCTGTCCGAATTGAGGGAGTCGGAACTCGCATTTTTCGAATTGTGCTCCACTCCTAGAAGCTCCGTACTTCCCCGCTTTTCCATTCTCGCTCCTAAGATCTCTGCCTTTTCTAATCTACGCCCGCGTCTCTCGCATCCTCCGTTCGGTTCCCTTCGTCCAGCGATGGTTCTTTAGCGAAAGCTGTGGGAATTACGATTAGCTAAAATAGTTGCCAATCTACGAAAAACGCAAAAAATCTCTTCTGCGATATGTAATTTCTTCCACGCTACGTTTGCGTGATTCCGGACGTCTTCACGCGGCTTTTCATTAATTCGGGTTTCGTTTACCCGAATTTAAACGTAGAAACGATTTTGCCTTGAATTAATATCTAGCGAGCGTCAAAAATTCGCGAATTCGAAAAAGTAGAGCAGTGAAGAAAAAACGTGAGAAGGAAGCGAGAGAAAGTCGAAAAACCCGGAAATATAACCTCTACATTGTTGGTAACAAACGTGGATTCCGAAAACACAGGATTCCATGATTGACGGACTAACTAAAACTCATAGGGAAAATGTTTTCTCTCGTTTTCCGGTTTGTATCGCGATTGCTGCGAGAATAATTACAAAACAGTGTAAAACGCCGAAACAACACAACAGAGTTTTTGAAAGGTGATGCGAGCAGTGCCACGCCCACAAAAAAACGATGCGGAATTTTAAAAAATGATTAATCTTATTTTAATTGAATTTAAATTACCGTAATGATAATTCGAGAATTCCTAGAATAGAAGACCTTCAATAACGTTCTATTAGATTTCGATCTATCCTTCTGTCACTACGGAACTTATATTTATTTGACAGAAGCGGCCATTTTGATATTGGGAGCCGGCAGAGGGAAGCACCTACCGCGGTTGAATTCTGAGCTGTTACCACGTGGGGAGACGAGACTTTCACGCTTCCGATGTGATCTGCCGTCGATAAGACGTTTTCGGTATATTTCGTTTACAGCAATGACGTAATCAAGAAAAAGATCGTCAGAGATTCAGACATAACCTCAAAATTCCTCGAAGAGATTTTAAGTAATCAAAAGTTCAAGGCTCTTATCGTAAACTCTCAGGTAGGTTATAAAGTGAATTCAGTACTCGCCGAACGTACACCGACACGCGAGTTACGTAAATGCGATTACGCTCGTAACACGAAAAGGTTTCGAGTCAGCGATGCGATGCATCTCGTTAGCCACGAAATCCGTTTACGTTTTTTTCTCCATCCGTCCAAATTCCCCGTAAGCAATGAGATAAAGAATGAGACATCGTGCAGGGGGCAATTACGACGTTTTTCGTTTTATTTTATAAAAAAGAGAAAAACATTTTTCGAAGGAACTAAAGATTTGGTAGCCGGGCGCATGAGGGCGCGGTTGTCGGGATACACATATTTCCAATCTCTCACTCGGTACGCTTCGAATTTTCGCTCGGTTCGCGACCGCCGTTTTATACATCTCGTTCAGTGTTGCATATAATTTAATAGCGACAAAAATCGTTAACATGAAATATAAAACTCTCAATTATCAACTATTATATCGATAGTGTATCCCATAGTTTTATCTCTCGTTTCATTTAACATATTGTCAACATATAAATATATTAGTCGTCACGACACCGTTTGAAAAGTGCTCTTCGTCGCCCACGGCTCACATATATAAATATATACATGAATCATACATACATACATACAAGCTTACGTACACGTATCACCGACTTGTTTACAAGTAGTTTTACACCGAATTTCTATACACGTTTATTACACCCTTGTTACATCCAGCGTTTTTCTAAATCGGGTTTCCTTCGCTTACACATAAACATGTATATTTGAAGTGTATGTTTTTTTTGTACATACATACGTGCTTGTACTTCAACAACTAGCGCCTCTTTCGTCAGCGTTTACGAACTATCCGAGCGAAACGAACTCTTTTTACATTGGCCGAAATATTCGCGCATTAGGCAGAATATAACCTCACAATATTGCGATCTCTTTTTTTTAGAGAAAACAAAACGTAGACACCTGTGTTACACGTTTGCTCGGTAAAAATCGAGGGTTGGGATTTGGGTTTGTTTAAGTTGTTAAATGAAGACGACGCAAAAAATTCAGCTCGGCCGGAAATACGAAATATCGGGAGGGGTTTCATAACCTTGTCTAAAAATGCTACCTGCCAAGTTTTCTCCTGAACGGATCGCGTTTCTAAAGAAATAATCGTTATTCATCGTTCAACGAAGCGTAACGAGTGATTCTTTAGTTTTTTCGAAAAAATCGACGCGTTCCGCCATTCGTTTCATCTGCGGCCTTGACTCGCGAATATCGACCAAAATTTCGAGGTTAACCTCAACTTAACCTCAAAACCTGGTTAACCTCAACTTAACCTCAAAATTTCAGGTTAACCGGAAATTAACCTAAAAAAAAAGTGTTTCGACGGAAGAGAGCGAATCAGCCGAAAAACGAAACACCGGTAGTTGAGATACACGCCTGGTATATATTAGCACAGATGTATAGTTATATACATACATGTTCTATTTATATATGTACGTCGATGCTGCCCACTGATCTCCGCTACTACATTTATACAAAATTCTAACGTAGATTCCTCTCGCGTTTTTTCTTCTTTCCTCCGATACTCACGAAACATCGAAAGAAAATTTGTCGCAGCAACGGATTTTAGAAAACTTTGTCGAAAGAGAAAAAAAAAAAGTGAATTCGACAACGAAGACGTATTTTCGCTCGATACAAAACCTTCTTCATCGATCTTCCTTCTATTTGGCACTTGTAGAGTACGAAGAATTCCGAAGCGAGACCGGACCGTCCCCCGGACGAAACTTTGGTTCGAACGATTTCGATGTATTTCAGATTCGACGCTTCGACGAAAAGAAAAAATAAAAGATTAGGCCGTCGCTGTTGAAACCGTGCTGAAAGTGTTTCAGGGGTTTTTTCTGATCGGCCTACGGCATTGATCTGGTTGCAGGATCGATAACGAACTTTGCGCGACTGATAACATCTCCGGATGATTTCCAGGGCGAGACTGGCAGCGGGAGATCGAGACGGTCGAGGAAGAGTATTCCGGACGAGCGAGCGATGATAAGATTTTCGACTGGTTTGATCTCCGGTCGTTGAATTCTCGAAATATCGTCGCGAAAATCGTTTTTCTCCTGTGTACGATGTTACGGTGTGAATGTGTGTATGTTTTTAAATTTGTTTGTTCAGTCTTATCTCGTGGTCCAGCGGGGTTCCGGTCACGTCATTTGAGCGGTGTTAAAGCCGCGTTTTCTGGGTGGTCCGAAGTGCGACGATGGATTGGTGGTAAGTTGGAACTGTTGAACGTACGGATTATTCCGGAGTACGTTACCGACTACGGGACTTCCGGTTGACGATGAGTATTGCGGCTGAACCGCTATTATACCGGTTTCCTGAAGATATTGCTCGCGAAAGAGAGCTTGCTGATTCACGTGATCACCGTTTACCGGACTTCCGGTTTGCGATTGATAACGAGAATGTCGAAGACTTCCACCAACCCCGCCGCTTGATGGACCGTTAGCGTTGTTGTAATCCTGATAACGAAGACTCGTCGGTGAATCACCGCTGACGACCAGCGTACTCGATTTTTTTAGACCTTGCGTTGGACTCTGGGTTATCGACTCCAACACGTGACGAGGCATCTTCGGCGAAGGCGTATTCACCTCTTGCAATCCATCCACGCGATTCGCGTTTCTCACGAATACTGGAGCGCTTTCCGGACGACCACCTATTATGTTACGCATTCCTTCGCGATCCTTCGCGCTCATGTTCTGACGAGAATCACCCAATCCTGGACCAAGACTCGTCGGACTGTTCAAGTCAGCGACACTCGACCAACTCACACTCGCCAATTCCCAACGACGCATCAGGTCGGATATCCTCTCGGCTTTCATTGTCGCGTCCAAACTCTCGTCGTAATCCGGACCCTGCAATCGTTAGATTTGAATTATTATTAATTATTGAAAATAATTATATTTTTCATTATTATTTGTTATTAGTAATAATTATAATTTTTGTTTATTTTTTCAGCATTTAGTACAATGCTCCTTTTCTGAATTCGATCGAATCGATTTGTTCCGGAAATAACGAGAAGACGTACCCTTACTTGAATTTTTAGGATCGAATAGAATGGATTATTTTTCGAACGAATTTCACGAGTATTCAGTAAATACGATCTCTCGTTTTCGTTTGTTTGGATGAACGGAATAAATAGTGTACCGAAACTCACATTTTCAATTTTCTCGTCCAGCATCTTGAAGAAGTCCAGCTGGCTTGAAGAAACCTCACTGAAATCAGAAAAATTAATTTAATCAGTTCTTCAATTCTCGTTGGATTATTTCAACAACCCCAAAGTTTTTAAATTGAGGATATCAATTTTCGAAAATTGAACTAATCGAAAAGCTAAAACTGAAGAAATTTTCTTCAGCCAACGATACACGATTCAACGTCACGAAGAAATTCTTTTCATCTATTTATTCTAACTCTAGGAACATCTGCCACCTCGCGAAGACAAGATACGCGTAGCTGTTCATAAAAAGGCGAATTAAAGAGTTAAACGCTGAATGCCATTGAATCTTTGCTTGATAGCTTCGCCGGTGCTTGCGAAGACTCGACTCCCCAGACTCTATCAATGTGCCGTTGAAGTATCTGACAATTGGGTTGTCGACGCACGAACTTGATCGAATTACGGATAGGAGAGACGTCTACAGATATTGATGTCCGTAACGGATGGATCATTACGTTCCGACCCGAAGCCTATCAGCTCTAGACGATCCGTTGAATTTCGCAACGTCATCCGCTACGAAACTCTACTCGAACCGATATTGTTCGATTCGGCGCCTCGCTTGACGATAACGACATTAAGCGGTTTGAGCTAACGGAAACTGCACCGCAACGTTCGCGCTTCGCTCGAATTCAATGATACGGCTGAGAACGTAGATTTTCGTCGTTAACTGTGAAAGAGGTTTTTCTCGCGTGGTAAAATATAAAGAGAGTTCGTGGCCATGTGCGTTGAACTTTTGATTGAGACTACGTGCCGCGGCACTCGTTATACAAAGTATTCGGCTGACCAGCGATCGTGCCGGATCGAGCCAGTAGCGTGTCGCAAATTTGATCGAGACGCCCTTGGCTTCATTGAGGATACTAAATAATTTTAAAAAGTTGCACGACGTAGTTAGCTACTGTTCGGAAAGAGTAAACTCATCATGGTTTACACATTCGGGATACGTAACTATGATGAAACATTAAACTATAAAACTGCCGTTTCATAGTTTAATGTTTTGTGTTTTTTCATTGCAAATGTCATCGGCCACATCTGCTTCGAATAATTCGACGAAATGGACGAATTCGTTGCGCAGGCTTTTTCGCGAATCGTTTGAAGGGCATGACGAACATCGACATAACCTCACAAATTTTCAAAATCTGTTTTCTCGACGTTGATTAAGTTTACGGCGAAAAATCGAGCGTCAGTCTTTGTAGAATTCATAGAGGCAGAAATAGATGCTTGAATTTTACGATAAAAATGTTTCGGATTTGAGAAATTGCGATTTGAAAATTTCGACGTGATGGCGCGACGCACTCGTGTGTCACGTGGTACGTCTTCGACATGTCCTTAGTAAGCAGTGATGCAAAAAGTTCTTTTCGAGAAAGTTCGATCAGATTTGAAATCAGTGACGTCAAGAGCCATTATATTGAGATTATAAGACAAAATTGGTCACTTTTGTCAAATTGGTAAGAGGTTAAGTTAAACTAAACGGATTTCTAAGTAGTTAAATGATTTCTGAACGGAATAATTAGACTTACGCCTGTTGCAAGAGTGGTCCACTTCCGGGTCCGCCGGACTTCTTCTTCGCTTGAGTTTTGACATCGATCGATCCGTTGTGATTATCCTCGTTTCTGTTGACCTCGGCGCCATTGTTGTTCGTTTTATTATTTTTCGTGCTTCCGTTCTTTTGTTCGATCGAGGCCGATCCTGAAATCCGAGTATCGGAGGAATCAGTTACCCGAGGGTATAAATATTGAATCTATTCGTGACTTAACCTAAAAACTATAATAACAACGGAATCGAGAATTCTCGGGTGTATGGATCGATTGACGAATAAAAATAGAGAATTGGAGAGCACCGAGAATAGTGAGAGAGGAGAAGCGAGTGTCGAAGGTCGAATTTACGAGGGTGATCGTCACGTGACGTCTCGGCAAGGCCAAAACTTCGAGACTCGTCCGTACGTCGCAAATCCTTTTCCTTTATTTTTATTTGTCCGACCAACTCGGGAATCGTCGATAAAAAAGGAAATCTGTTTTCGTTACCGATTAAGAAGTTCACGCGAGCTCGGCGTGTTTGTACGAAAGATAAAGTGTTAAAAGAGAAATAATGGATGCGCGAACACGTGATCGACATCGAAATTCATAACTCGTCTATTTTTGATCGGCCAAAGTGACAAACGGGTGTGAAAATAAGCGGCGACGTCGTAGCGCAAAAAAAAAAAAACATCGAGTCAAAGGTCGTTTATTTAATGCGCTTGGAAATCCAGTAAACAACAGTTTTATCTTATCGCCCCGTTTACCCTGCAATTTTTGTCGGAGCTACTTAGACACGATTATAATGGACACTCCAGACATATTTTGTCGTTCAAGTTTCCCTCGTTATCTCGTAACGAATATATGCGTTTAAGATCGAAAAATACGATAATTCAGGTTAGGACGATCGAGTTTCGACTGTTTCTGAGATACGCATCGTGCGCATGCGCAAGCGTGATCCCCGAGTAGAAAAATCCAATGTCTTTCGTAAGTAAACGCATTTACCCAAAAAAAAGTGTCTTTTTTTTTTATCAATCTCTTCGTGGCGAGCCAAAAAGTCTCGAACTCGTTCCGAAATATCCAAAATCACGTAATTTCCGATCTGTTTTCGTAATTAGGGAAGGCGGGTCAGTCTATGACGCAGCAAGGGCCAATATGACGGATACGACGCAACCAGCGATGTTGACGCGGACGAAACAGCTGCGCCATCGTTGTTCGGGATTCACGTTGATTGGTCAGTGAGAATGAAAAATAATAGTGGGGGGGGGGGAATTGAAGAAGGGAAAGTGAGGCTATGGGATAACGACCCCTGTGCCGTTTGCCCAACAATAGAAACGCAAATAAACAGGCGTCGAGTTTCTCAGCGTGAAATGCGGACAAAAGCGGGGAAATCGTTGAGAAAAAGATGGAAGATAAGGGGAAGCATTGATAAGGAAAAAAAACAATGAAACCGTGGATTCTATTGGCGGACAAACGATTGTGGTACTTTCCATGAAAAGATATCATCCATTTCTCAACTTTGGTACGAAACCGTTAATTTTTTTTCGTTTTCACCGTTTTTCGGAATGACGTTGAAACTCGCGATGAAATTCAATAATTCGTACATAACCCCAACTTTCGAATTATATTTCGGCCATTGTAAAGTCACGGTTGAAAAAAAACCGTTGTGAACTTCGTAGCGTTTTTTTCGTTTTCGCTTCAACCCCCCCCCCCCCCGCCGCTCTCGTGTTTACCTTCGGCTTCTAGCGTTCCGAGGAGTGTTTCGTTGAAACGCCGCTTGGCGGCGCCACGTACGTTGTCGAATATCGCGAGCCCGTCCAAATACGAAGTTACGAGTAAACATCTTCGCGAGTGGATGTACACGTAAATTGGACGCGTTAACATACACGTGATATTATTAGTTCGAGGGGCGACCATGAAAATACAGTGAGAATTCGATTCGGTCCAATTTGGGTGAACGGATGAAATTGAAGGATGCCGAATGGAGGGAGCTGGAGTGCGCATGCGCAACTCGAAGTTCAACGGCAGTTAGGTTTAAACGGTATTGAATCGCCGAAAAACGTGTCGAGCGATGTAGACCGGAAATTGGTCAGAAGGCTTGAGAAAGGTCATTACAGAGGTCGTTTGTATCAGTTTATTGTCTTATTTGACACGTCACTTGAATAAAATTAAAACACGTCAGTTATGGGTCGCGGACAAAGGTCGAAATTAGAATAAGGTACCGAGAGATCGATGGACGCCATTTTTACTGAGATTAATATATGAAAGCACAATGGAAGGGGGATATGGAAACGAAGACTGGAAGGACGTCGCATTGTTGGTGAAAGGACGAGTGGTGATATCAAAGATCAAAGACTCTATTAATAACCGCCTTCCACTTTTAGACTTCGTAAAAAAGGTAAAAGGAAGGAAAAAGTATGACGCACAAGAATTGCACAATGGCCGACAGAAATTTCGTATGGTCTCGTAATATCTTATTTATTAATATTCATTAATGAATAAATAAATGAATATTAATAAATAATAAATAAATGAATATCAATGAATAATAAATAATGAATATTAACAATCAAGATTATTTATTAATATTCGTTAATAAATAAAATAAACCGAAAAAAGTTTAATTTAATTAATTTAATTGAAACAATGAGCTTAATAAATAAATAAAATTTGATTAATAAAATGAATTATTAACATTAATTATTTGTTAATTATTTTTTATTGAACAATTTACAAACTATATTTCAATTAAATTGATTAATGACTTCAATAACGATAATTAATTAATTATCGTTAATAAAATTGATAAAGAAGTCGAAGAATCGAAATCAGTTGAAAAAAACGTTTATATCAATAACTCCAATATAAATAATTCATTGAAAATGAATAATGCATTACACGCGGATTGTGAAAATATTTCGAGAATAAACGAACGAGGTAAAAAAGTAGTTAACGCCAAACAGAACGCCGGGGATATCTACAGATATGCGTTATCTAAAAAAAAAAAAAAATTGCTTCGTTCGAGCACTTCGACGACGTTGAAAAATTGATTTATGTGTTCAGGTATCGACCTGCCAATATACGTATTTTTCCTTTCGATATTTTGACGACAATGATCGTGGCGTAAAATTCAATATCGGGCGGTAAAAAAAAAGTTTTTATTTCGTTAATCCAACGCGATAAAATATTTCATTCCTTAAGGTGTATAAAAATCCGATTAAATTGATGATGGCCTCAAAAAGCATATTGATTTCGTTTTGGGTTTTGAATATCTAAAAAAAAAAAATACATTTTTCGTGTTTATCAATTAACAGGATAAGAAATATTCAATTTTTTTTTCTGCTAATTTGAAATTTGATTTTTTTTGAAGATTAAAACGAAAAATAAAATGTTGACATTCGAGAAAAAAAAGAAGATTTAAGAAAGTTGGCTCGTCTTTCGGTAGGTACACGCCTCCTTTCGAAAATACATGTAATAACGTCGTTGATAACCCGAGAATCAAGGATAATTTTATACGCCGGAGAAAAAGGCAGGAACGAAAAAAAAAAAAAAAACGCGGGGTATTTCGTGCCAGGAATTTTTTGCGCCTTAATCGAGTTCGGAGCGTCGATAAAACGTGTTTCGTGTGAGTCCGCGTTCGGAGAGCAATGCGCACGCGCGAGCCAACTAGAAGCAGAGGGAAGGGTGGGGGAACTGCCGAGTTCGAAATTTACAGAATTCCGATACGAATTCCAGGCCGTACCCGACCATTCCAGTGCGCAGTATGGCTTCCGATGGATTTGAGTATGGGGATTTAAGAGAAGTTTTTTTGGGTTTTTTTGGGTTCGTTTGGGTTTGTTTGTTTGGGTTCGTTTGGGTTTGTACAGTCGCATGGCTCGTTTGGGTTTGTTTGGGTTCGCATTATAGCTGATCCGTTTGGGTTTGCTTAGGTCTCCACACTTGATGATCCGTTTGGGTTTGTTTGGGTTCGGATACTTGCTGACTTGTTTGGGTTTGTATTCTCGCTGATCCGTTTGGGTTTGTTTGGGTTTACATACTGAGCTGATGCGTTTGGGTTTGTTTGGGTTTGCATGCTAAGCTGATGCGTTTGGGTTTGTTTGGGTTTGTATGCTAAGCTGATGCGTTTGGGTTTGTTTGGGTTCGCATTATCGCTGATCCGTTTGGGTTTGTTTGGGTTCGCATTATCGCTGATCCGTTTGGGTTTGTTTGGGTTTATATACTGAACTGATGCGTTTGGGTTTGTTTGGGTTCGCATTATCGCCGATCCGTTTGGGTTTGTTTGGGTTTATATACTGAACTGATGCGTTTGGGTTTGTTTGGGTTTGCATGCTAAGCTGATGCGTTTGGGTTCGTTTGGGTTAGCATTATCGCTGATCCGTTTGGGTTTGTTTGGGTTCGCATTATCGCTGATCCGTTTGGGTTTGTTCGGGTTCGCATTATCGCTGATCCGTTTGGGTTTGTTTGGGTTCGCATTATCGCTGATCCGTTTGGGTTTGTTTGGGTTCGCATTATCGCTGATCCGTTTGGGTTTGTTTGGGTTCGCATTATCGCTGATCCGCTTTGGGTTTGTTTGGGTTCGTGCGCTGACTCGTTCGATTGATTTGTTTGGGTTTCTCTTACTCGCTAAATCTTAAAATCAAACATAACCTCGTGAAATCCACCGACCCAGAGAAACGGACACGATCGGTTGACAGATCGAATAAACGTAACGCAAAGCAGCGCTTATCCGGTTTTGAGGGACAGAACCGGAAGGCAGCTCGCTCGACGTTTTACATTCGGGTCAACGGTTATCGGAGCGCGGTCGGAGGATAGGCCAGTGGCAGGAAGGAACAGAAACAACGAGGATCGGCCAGTGCTCCTGGCCCCGGATATCGATCCGGTAACTCAGCCGGGCGGCTACACACTCTACACACTCCCGGTGCCGATAAAAAATGATAGGCCTCGCCCATTTTTTTATTCGTGGACTAAATTCATTTCTTCTTTTTAACACTTCATAGGGCAATAGATACATCTTTTTTTCAATAAGTAGTTAAAAATGATTATCGAAAGAAATAAAAAAAAAAAACACGTGTTTCTGATTTATTATTTATTTGATTTTTAAAAAAGATTTTAAAATAGATTTGTAATAAATTTGATTATTTATTTAATTATTTGAAAAATACAAATTATTATCAAAAAATTACACATTTTTTTAAATAAGTAGTTGAAACTCATTATCGAATGAAATAAAAATACGCGTGTTTCTGATTTTGATTTTTTAATATTTCTTCGATTTTTTTTTAATTAAAAAATCTGTTTTTAGTAAATCTGACTTTTTTATTTATTCATTTGAAAAATGCAAATTTATACAAAAGAGAAATCCAAAAATGATAAAATGTTAAAAATAAGTATTTTAAAATGATTCTCGAAAGAAATAAAAATATACGTGTTTCTGATTTTTAGATTTATTATTTATTTATCCGATTTCAAAAAAGAAAAGAAAAAAGATTTTCAAAAAATCGGATTTTTTGTTTATTTATTCGAAATATATATATCCTATACATATATCTATACAATATATATATCTATATATCTATATACATTGTCTTATTACAGACAAGTTTCATTGATTCAAAATAGGTTCGAAAAAATATTTTTATTTTGATAGGCTCGGAATCGGTAGAGAATCGGTTTGTGACGGAAATGTCACACGGCGTTAAATAGGGTAAACAACCATTTTGATAAACAATCTTGAATATTTGGAGAGTTTCGTAAATGAATAAAATATAAACCGGAAGTGCCAACGTTTTTGACCTTGGGATGAAAAAACCGAGGTTGTTGCGGTCACGGGCCAGGGAGCAAAAAGAGGTCTTACGATCGAGCCAGAGGACGGTGAAACGAGTTTACCTTGAACGAAACTCAATATCTTTTGTTTTTTATTTTATTTCTGTGATTATTGAAGCAAAGGTGCAATTTTAATGTAATAATGCTTTATTCCTTGTGTATCTCTAGTCTCTTGTTTTGTACAAAACCCAATCTTTCATTTTTTTTTTTTTCATCGTTTTACACATAACGTTAAATTCTATAAAAACATAAGTTCAGAGTTACAGCAAGTAATATTGCTCTTCCTCACGTGTCACATCCGTTTTTCTCTTTTTATTTTCATTTTTGCGAACTCCGCAGAGTGAAGTTAACAACCGACTTTAAGGGGAGCGATTTTTTTTGCAATCGTTTGTACTCCGTTTGTACCCGTTTGTACCACCTTAAACTTCGTTTGTACCTTAAGGGGGAAAAAGATACGAGGATACCGAAAAATGGCTGACAACTCGTTTACGCGCAGGGCATTTAAAAAAAACCCCAATAGGGGAGGGGAGGGCAAGATGGAAAGTTTAATTTAATAACAGAATAATATTAAAACGTTCAAATATAAATCTTTTATTTCAATCAGTCATCAAAGATATCTTATTAAACTACAAAACTCAGTCACGAATAACAATTAATATTTGATAAATCAGCTGATATGAGTCGTAAGGCAAAACTATGGAAATTTTCATTTTGCCCTCATCGTGACAGCAAAATGGAAAGCTTGAACGGACAAGATGGAGTATATTCCATTAAGGTACAGTTGCCAAATATCATCCCCTTTTTGTAAAAACATTGTAGAAACAAAAATATTGCAAGTAGAAAAATAAATAAAACAACAAACATTAGCGAGGACACTTCTTTATTGTTAAAAATAAACAATAACTCGATAAATTTGTTTTTAATTATTTAAGAATAGTTTTTATAGTGAAGTGGAAAATCTTAAAATCCAAAACCGAGCACCTAATTACGTCCCGGGGACGATATTGAGATCACAACATTAATCAGTACTTGAATTTAAATTGTATTTTTATAAAAGTAATAACTTTTTAATCACAATAATAATGATATCCAATCAGCCTTTCATTAAATCATTGCATAACTTACATTAAAGAAGAACATTAAATACATTAAGAACATTAAATAACTTTACTGCCTTTTCGTAACCCATT
>JAPYZJ010002376.1:0-25418 GCA_030522765.1 Ophioninae sp. B BG-2022a
CAAAAAAAGAGGCAAAGGGGTATGTATGGAAAAATTGGCAAAAATCGATGGTCCAACTTTGAAATTCTGCCAAAAATCGAAAAACCATCGGATTTCAATAATAAAAAAAGCATTTTGAAGAGAAAATCATAACGAAGAGATTGAGCACAGAGTGGAGTGCCAAATCCTGAAGGAAAAAAAGTTATCAATGATTTAGTGAAAAAACTTTTTTCCCCAAAAATCGAAAAAAATGTTGGATTTTTAATATTTTTTTTATAGGTCCATTTCGATGTATTTTGATCCTCTGAGCACGAATCAACCATTCATTTCCCCCGGAACCCAATATTTCCGTGAAAAAATCGTAAAAAACTTCAAAAAACCCGATTTTTTTGGCTTGTTAAAAAAGTTTTCAATTTTAAATTGTTCCAAGCGGTTCCAAGTGATTCTGAATAAATTAAAAGGAGATTTTTCGTCGATCTCGTAAATCTGATAAAAATTTGAGCATACCCACGATAACGACGTCTTTGTAAACGACATCCGCGTCATCCTCGACGTCGTTCTTTTGATGTTTGGTCTTTCGCATTGCAAACGAGTCTAGTACCATTGATTAATGTAGCGATATGTTCCCGGTGATGAGATTCGTCTACGACTCGCGTGTCTGCAAAAAACGTCAGAAAAAGTTTTTCTAAGATTGGACGATTATTCCGACACTGTGTATCATCTAGTTTGACCCGTTGTATCAGATCCTTCAATTGGGTCTTGTTAAACGCAAATGGACGCAGATGTAATCAAGCTTCGTCCGCGTACTAATAGCACAAAGAATTAACCAATTCTGTCAAGTTTAACCAGCCCGTTGATGATTATGTCTCTCCATAATCATAATTAAGGCTCTTCGCGTTTCGTCTCCGCTTGCGAAAAAACAGATATTTCGTTTTCTACATATTTCGTTCAAAAGCTGTTTGGGTTTGTTTGGGTTCGAAACAAATGCAAATTTTTATAATTATTCTCAATTATTAATTTACCAGATTATATCGATTTCGTTATTTCAGTTTAAAAAGCTTCTTCGAATATAGGTCTATAAAATTTGTTTTTTTTTTTCTTCATTTTAATAAACTCTTTCGAAAGATTAGGATATCAAGATACACTATTTAATTTCTGGATATGATAGCTCATTCGGAATTATGTATGTACAGTTATAACTCGCCGATATTTGTCTTTTGATACTTGATCACCGACATAAATGACTCAGGCTTGTATTAGCAGTGTATCGAAGATATCCTCTTAATTGGCTTCGAGATTACGCGGCTTGAAGCTCATGAGCTTATCGGAAGTGTATACACACCTTCGCGTTTAGAAATACTTTCGTGGCCGTTACAAGTGATAAAATTAATATTCGCTAAATTAAATATTCGCTAAAATAAATATTCGTTAAAATAAATATTCGCTAAATTAAATATTCGTTAAAATAAATATTCGCTAAAATATATATTCGTTAAAATAAATATTCGCTAAAATAAATATTCGTTAAAATAAATATTCGCTAAAATAAATATTCGCTAAATTAAATATTCGCTAAAATAAATATTCGTTAAAATAAATATTGGCTAAAATAAATATTCGTTAAAATAAATATTGGCTAAAATAAATATTCGCTGAAATAAATATACGCTAAAATAAAACAATGGTAAACCCGTTAGGTTCTAGAAGGAAGAGATGAGTACTCTTTGATCGTGAAAAAGCCGAGTTGCCATGATCTCTCCATTTACGAAGATTGACTATACATGGGCAATGGGAGAAGGTGGAATCATCGTGACCTTCCAAAGGTCGATCCAGAAGAGAATCATTAATTAGAGAAGAACCGGAATTTCCGGTCGTTGCAATGGCACAATCTTGACCGTATATCGTTTCTTACGAGACGTTTCGCGACGCGGAATGAATTAGTTTTAACGACTTATCAACTATTTTATCTTTTTTTTTTTTTATCAATCTTATCAACTTTTTTTTTACAGTGAACGTTCTCACGATTTTTCCTCGTTTCGAAATTTCACCCGAGCGAGTTAACCTCGAAAAAATGGTTTTTGGCAGTCAAAGTCAAAATCGAGGTTTGCTGGAACGTTACCAACGCGGATTCTGTCTATTTCAATCAATGAAGATAACGTCGAAGTTAGCCTTTAAAAATAGAAAGCCCGACGACTCTTCTTTTTTTTTTCGCCAGCACCAATTTGTGAATAAATTCCGATAAAAGTCGTGGATAAGTTACAGAATCGAGATTCCAGAAACCCAAGCGGAAACGCTGCGAAAAAAATACGAAGCCACGAGTGCTTCGGGAGATCGGGAAACGGCTTCGAAACTTGCGAGGGCTCCAGGCAAGCATTCAAGGATAAGGACTGGGCAGCGTTGAACGGTCAAGGCCATGGCCCTTCGTATGTGGTGCCATTGACGTTCAGTGTATGGGCCCCAACACGAAACGACAAACGTCTTATTTTCCATTTTTTAAACCAATTATGCAATGCTGAATTTTTTCCAAACGGTTTAAACGTTGTTTAAACTGTTGTTTTATTTTAGATATTAAATTAAATTATTATTTTAGATATATTGGATATTAAATTATTATTTTAGATATTAAATTAAATTATTATTTTAGATATTAAATTTAATTTATTTTAAATATAAATTTTTAAACCCAAACGAACAGTTTCAACATTTTTACGATTTGAAATACAAAACCCAAACAAACCCAAACGGTTTCGGATTTTCTATTTTTGGAACTCGATCAAGATTTCTTAATAATTATTACCATTTTTTCATTATTATTATTAAAATCCTTTTACAATGCAATTTACTCGTAGATAAAATTCATTACGATATACACAAGTGCTGATAATGATAATATTATTATTACCAAGCCAGAACATACACACGACTCGTGACAAGTTCTCGAGTGTACAACCGGACATGGCTCTGCGGGGGTACCTATTTGTCATGTTGATTCATGCGTTTTTTCCCATTTCAGACCGGTCCGGTTTCATTCTACGAACTATTCGAGAGGTCTCGAAATAAACCTGGCCATTCAGCATGTTCGAAAAAAGGACGAATTTTATCGTCGAGTTAAAGAACTCAAATAGCCATATACTCGCACGAAATATGACATTTTTTATATAAATAATAAAATTGAGGTATGTAAAATTAATTTTATCGTTAATCTTAGTTATACGAATAAACGAGAAAAGATCGATTTTGTTCGATTTCACGTTTAATTTATTATGTTTAACGTAACTTTTGAGAATACACGAAAGAAGATCGAATTTCTTTGGGTTTGTTTGGGTTCGAAGAAAAACGATATTTTGTATGTGAAAAATCGTGAAAATATAAAATGATTTTACGTAATAGGGAAAATAAAAAAATTCAATGAAGGTGATTAAAATAAAAATGAATTTTCGTTGCATTTCAAGGTCTCAAATGTCAAAGCTTCAAAGGTCTCGTGACGTTTCCTGGCTGACATTGAAATCGTATTAATAACGGAATAGCGATTTTTTTTTTATATGGACACGATTGAACGGTATTAGAATGAAAACGATAAGCAGTAGAGGCTATGTTGCAAAACTCGATCGAAAGCGAAGAGATCAATGTATATGCGCATATTTGACCCAATTGAACGGTGCAACGAGTACGCGCAATTCTTTGACCCTTTCGACATTGTTGGTAGCGACGAAGAATAATCGAACGATCGTCGCGAAGCGATACGCAAATGGTGCATCGATATTGGAAAGCCGATAAATATTGTCTCACACGAGGTAATAACGAACCGATCAAACGAAAGATAAAGATCAAGATGAGCCGAAGTAAATGACTCATAGCTCCATCGGCCAATTCCTCGTATTTATCAAACTTTTTTTTTTCGTCATACAAAAGTCGATCGTTTCGCCAAATTGTGTTTTTTTTTTCGATCGTTTTTCCTAGATCACCACTAGTGAATTTCAGTCGGGGAAAACTGAGATTTTTTTTATTTCCATAAGTTATGGGATTTTTAGTTTGTTTGGGTTTGTTCGGGTTCCTCCTCTTATCTATCAAACTTTTTTTTTCGTCATACAAAAGTGGGTCATTTTCCCAAATTTTATTTTTTTTTTTTTCCATAAGTTATGGAGTTTTGAAGTTTCAGGAAACGACAAAATAGAGAATTATTTTTGATGATTTTTGGCATCTAAATTCGTGATGATGAATAGTGATGTTTATAAAAAAAAAAAGTATTTTTAAATGTAATACTGATGTAAAATCGCAAGTACTATCTTATCAAATTTGAAAGAAAAACAATTTAATTAAATTCAAAAATAAAGAAAAATAAAGAAAAATAAAGAAAAAAATAATTAACTCTGACGTCATAGGAATAAATGAAAACGAGATAAAATCGAGAGTCAAAGTTTATCAATCTTGAAACGTCGCGATCCGTTTGGCTGTGACATTTTTGGCATCGCGGGAGTTCTTTCTGCTTTTCGATTTATGCTTCGAAGAGAGAAAGGTGTTTCCTCGATCCGCAAAGAGTTTGCTTCGTTTTTTTTTTTTTTTTTTTTTTTTTTTTTTTTTTTTTTTTTTTTTTTTTTTTTTTTTTTTTTTTTTTTTTTTTTTTTTTTTTTTTTTTTTTTTGGCTATACAACCTCTCGGAAGTATACGAAGATAAGGATTAACGTGGGAAACCGCAGGCAGGAAAACTCGAAGGTTCCACGTGGCAAGGACCAAAAGGAAAATAAAAAAATATAAGAATTTATTTTAATATTCATTTATTATTTATGATTCGGATTTTTAAATATTTTTTAAATTCAGATTTAAGAATATTTGAAAACAGCGGAGTGAATGGTTCGATTATTTATTAATGTTTAATATCGCAGCGGTTGGGCGTTCGAATAGGCAAGTGTTCGAAATTACGAGAGTCGAGAAGAAATGGACACCGAGAGTCATAAAACATTCGCGATCCGACAGCCCACGCATTTGTCTGGATGTTTATATTCGTGACGATTTCTATGACGAATGCCCAATTGAAATTAAAATTCAAGTTTCAATTTCATGTTATATATGAAAATATTATGTAAAATTTTAACTTAAATTTTATTAAATTTAAATTCAGGTTTAAGTTTAGTTTAATAAAATTCATTTAAGTTCAAATTTTATGTAATATATAAATATTACATAAAATTACACAACAAACCCAAACAAACATAAATTAATTTTTATACAATTGAAATTAAAATTCGAGTTTCAATTTCATGTTGTATATAAATATATTACGTAAAATTTTAACTTAAATTTTATTAAATTTAAAGTCAGGTTTAAGTTTAGTTTAATACAATTAATTTAAGTTCAAATTTTATTTAATATATAAATATTCCATAAAATTACACAACAAACCCAAACAAACATAAATTAATTTTTTTTTTAGTTAATCAAAAATTATCCAATTATCATAAATTTCCAATTGTTTTCCAATGAGAAAAAAAAATAGCCAATCATTAATTTCATGAATGACTGAAATGCAATGATGTAATAAAGTCATCTGCAGTTTTATGAAACCCTCGCGGAATATCCCAAATTACAAGGTCCGTACAAAAACGTAAAAAACAAAAACAAAAAAATATGTCGAGTCACCCACTGATTTTCTTCGTAAAGATTGATCGAAGGATCAGGAGATAGGACGTGGATTCTCAATGGAATATTACGCCGTGTATCAGCAATATTACGCGATATGAGACAATTGATCTTTAGCTCTTACCGATGCAAAAAATTGCTACTTGAAGAGAAAGGCCACTTCGTGTTCAAACGTTGAGAATCGGACAGTTATATACGATGGAAGATAAATTAATGGGATCTTCCAATCAACCTGAAATCGTTTCAGGTTGATGAGTGTCATTTTTGTAAATTTGTTCACCAAAAATTATTTTATATTTTACGAAAAACATTTTTATTCGGCAAATTATGATTTTTTTAAGCTATTTTGAAAGAAAGACTTTTTTTAGGCTAGAAATCAATACTTTTTTTTTCGAAACGTGGCTATATTTCGAAAAATAAATAAATAACGAAAAATAAAAACCGGGATTTTCGGTTGATTTTCGAGATTATCAAAAATTTGATTTTTCATAAATTAATATTTTAAAAAATTGGAAAGACCCGAATTAAATTTAACGATTTCGGAGTATTTTTGTTTTCAGAATTCGAAATAATTCGTGTCATTATTAAATTTGGTGTGTAACGTACCTCGAAATGTGATAACTGGATTATTCACTTCGCAAGAACGTTTCACTGAATCGAATAAATGTTTCAAAAAAAGGATTAAAAAATCCTTAAAAATCGATCGAATATTCCAGAAAGTGTCACCAATCACTAATTCGCGGAGTTTTAAGGTTTTCAATTAAAAAGGGATGCGTAATTCAGGGGGGGGGGGAGGAATATCAATGTTGAATAAAAAATATTGGGTTTGGATTTTGACCCGGCGAGGTAGCTTTTTTATTTTCGTCTCGAAATTGAAAAGACGCGAGAAACGGCGTCTGCTCGGGTTAGCGGTTGATGCCGGACTGAAGAATCTTCGTAGCGTGCTCGTGGTAAACCCGAGCGAACGAAATCGTATTTCCCACCCACGTTCATCAAATTGCCGGTAACGCGTGCGTTTGGGTTTACAGACTTACGAAGCAAGGAGGGGGGAGAGAGAAAAACGGAAGAGGTTTCGAGGCCGTTTCTCGCGAATGCTCAACGTTTACGTAATTTGCTTCGCTTGCCCTTTTACTTTTTGACTCGACTTCTTTGGCGGCTCGAAGATCACAAATCGACCGAGAATTCGATTATGGTTTTTTTTTAATCCTCTTTTTTAAAAAATATAATAAATTTTTTCTTTAATTAAAAAATATAATTTAAATTTTTTAAATTAAAAAATAAATAATTAAATAAATAAAAATAAATAAAATAAATAAAAATAAATAAATTGTTTTTTAAATTAAAAAATATAATTTAAAAAACATAAACGCTCGTTCGATAATTACGATCTCGAAATATTTTATGCTTCGTTTGTGCCACGTACAGTTTCGTTCAAAATTATTAGACTTTTTGTATTTTTTTTTTAACGAAAAAAATCGTTTATTTTGCCGGTAATTATACACAGACTAGTGAATTCTGAATCCGGGTAAACGGAGATTTTTTTTTTTTTCATAGTAAACCCCATAACATTTATGGGGTTTGAAATTTTGAAAAAACGATATAATAGGGAATTTTTTTAATGGAACACCTTTGCACTGTCTTCCCTGATCGCGTTCAACGACGAGACGTTGGATTCCTAATTATAAGCTCTCCTCGAAGAGAAAATAACGAGCCGGAGACGCGCGCACGCATGTTTTACTCGCGCCCAACCAAGCGCCGGTACTGGTCTTCTTTCACGAGAGCTCCCCGGTAACAGAATCGATAGAATCGGACGAGAGGAAAGAAATACTAGCGATCGAAAATTCCAATGATTTATAGCATGCCAAAGCAGGAATTCTATTGTTTGGGTTTGTTTGGGTTATAGTGGGGAATACGTGTTTTCGTATTTTTACGTATCATTAATACCAATAGTGTTTTTTTTTGTAAAAAAATCGAAGAGAAATCCTATTTTAGATTTATAATGTGGTTATAATTTTTTTTAGAATTTTTTAGAAGTTTAGAAAAATTTGTCGAATTTTTGGGATATTTAGAAAAATTTGTGGAATTTTTGAGAAATTTAGAAAAATTTTGTCGAATTTTTGGGATATTTAGAAAAATTTGTCGAATTTTATCAAAATTTAGAAAAATTTGTCGAATTTTATCGAAAATTAGAAAAATTCTTTTTTTTTCCGCAATGCCAAAATCTTAAAACTTGAAAAAGTAGAATAAAGCAATAATGAAACTATCACTTTGATGTCCAAGATTGTGACACGTGGTTTTGTTGCGTCACCTTCGTGCAATGTTTATTTATCGATATAGTGCGTATGTGCAAAAACATATATCCCAATAAATAAATAAACAAGCTCATCCACACACGTGTTACGTGTTTGAGCTGATGATAATTTATCTTCAGCTACAAAAATGATTTATCTACAAAACATCAATTACTTCTCAATGATTTGCAATTTTTTATCAGGGTATCACTTAACGGACTCGAAACGAGATACCGCCGGCAGTTTTAATTTATTTTCTAACAAACGATTTTTATCGTTACTCGGATATAACGACGAAGATAAATTCCAGCATCTATACATTAAATAATTATAGGACGTAAAAAACGTGCAAAAAAAAAACAAGATTATTAATTGTACTTTCTCGTTAAAAATCTATTCAGGTACTTTTAGGCTATTTAAAATTATTTACATTATTAATTACCTAATAATTATTGAGATAATTATTTAATAAAAATCTAAAAATAAAATAAAACCAAACTAACAATTTGCACTTCCGGTAAAAATTGATGCAAATTGACATAAAAATAATGACAATTGGATTTTCAGGATACATAATTGAACAATGAATATTTTGTATAATATTTATTTTTTTAATCGATAGACTATGCGACGTTGACATCACAGGTTGTTCTTGCAACACATTGTTTCACATCGTATCATCCGATTAGATATGGTTAAAGAAAATTGCGAGCTCTCTCGTTACGTGACTCGCCACTTTTTTTTTCTTCTCTCGCTCCGCAAACTTCGTGGAATAAAAATCAACATTAGACGCGTACGACCTATGAATATCTTCTTTTTTTTTTCTCCATGCGCGATCGAAGCCCTCGCTAGAATGGCTTTTATTTATAAATGCATATCTGCCGTGGAAATAACGTTTATCGATCGGCCATATCGTAGAGTGACCGAATAAAAAAAAATTATTAAAAAAAAAAACAATTGATTTAACCTACGCTAATAATAGGAATTAAATATCAGGATCATTTTTCATCATTTTAGGAAATTATTTTTGTTTCATTTATTATTATTATTATTTTATGTTTATTTGATACGAAAAATGATTTTCCATTATAGAAGGACGGAGAAATTGAGATAATACAAAGAAGAAGAAATAACACTTTTTTATGTTTTTACATTTTCGAAACTTTTTTATAAAAAAAAAAACGTAATAACCCATCGTAGGAAAATTCTCGTTGATGACGCAAACCCAAACAAACCCAAACCTGGAATGTTTAAACCCGGTTTTAACTCGGTTACGATTTCTTCGTTTGGTCATATATAACGAAAGTAAAGAAAATTATATATCGCACTTGAACTATTGAAAATCGTATTTTCAGATCGCATTGGAAAGGGAACGAGGCCAGCCTTTCGTAGATTTCGCCATTTGAAATTCTAAAATACTCACCTCAAATTCTCTTTTTCCTTCATGACGTCACACGACGATGAATATTACGGCGTTTTATTTCTTCACTCGAAGAAACTCCGCGTTTATAGCTTCGATGAAACTTCAAACGTACATCTCGAGAAAAAGACTTTTCATTGTGTACACGTTTTTTTTTTTATTTCGCACCACCGTTGGATAACGCTGTCGCGGAGGAGAAAAAAAAAACAAGTGTTCTCTCGAGCTCGGAGCTCGACACGACGCTCACCGTTTTTCGTATCGATCGACGCACTTCCAGGGACATCTGTAGTCATTTCGTTGGCACTCGCTCGGACTTTTTGCCACGATTCAAACGCGCGACGCCTTCAAAATCGGAAGAAAAATATCCCTTTTTCAAAAAAGTTCCACTTTTTTAAAAACGTATAACAATTAACACACAAATAATTAAAAACAATAATAAATTGCTAAATATTTAGAAAATCGGTATATACAAAGTGGAAAAATATATTAATACCATTTTTCATATATTTTGCATTATATTAATAATAATATCTTAATAATAATGCAATTTTATTTTTACAATCTTTTTTTTTCTCGTTCTCTTTCATTACTCAAAGCCAAATTGTAAATTTTACTAGGCTCATTTCCTTATCTTCGCAAGGATACATTTCCATATCTCTTCACGTCCATTGTTGTCCATCAGCTTTGTTGTTGATTTTTCAATTCCGTTTTTTTGAAAAAGTTCAATTTTGTTGCGATGAAGAAAAATAATAAAATTCACTTTGGAAAGCATTAAAACTAAGGTAATTCAAATTTGTTTGGGCTTGTTTGGGTTTACGCAAATGGTGAAGCTAAATTTCTTCGAGGTACTCAAAACGATTGCGATCTATGACGAAACGACGATACTTGACTTCTTTTCTACTTACCTGCCGGAAGTATAGCTTCCGCTCGAATAATTGACCAAAAAATGTCTGCTGATAGTGCCGATACGTGTACCTAAAAAAAGGCGATTTTGTAATTTCTGCATTAGTGATTCAGCCGATAATTACTAACTTTCCTATCGGGTAACAAATGCGACCAAGACTATCTGCACGGCCTCGAATTCCGACCAATACTTTGAATTCCTGGCTTCAATGGTCATTAATGACACATGGCATTAGCTGATACGTAATCGTGCATTTTATCCCTACTTTTTTTTTCTAACCGTTTTCATAGACTCGGGGCCTTGACGAGATTGCATAATGCGTTACGAAAAACTACACGCCACAGAGACGCGTTTTTCTTTGAGAAAACGTGACTCCTGACGCTTTATATTTAAAAAAAAACCGTTAATTTGAGCAGGGTAAGACTAGAACTTCCGGTCCAAGAGAGAGTCTAAAATTATTTTGCCCGCAGCTATTCTGATTCCTATTCACCGGTATAGAATAATCGTATTATCGATCTTAATATATCTGATTTATAGTTTATAATTAATATATTGAATATTTAACTATAATTGATATATTAATTAACAAAAACTGGAAATTAGATCGTCAACGACTCGAGAGTCGTCCTCGTCGTAATCATAATAACAGTACTGTCATGGCGACCGACTGAAAAAATGAAGAACGTTGAAACATTCTACAAAGTCTGCGTGATTGTGCCCATTTGTAAACAATATAATAATTTGTTTATGGTTTGCATTTTGTTTATTGCTACTCGAATCTTGCAGTGATTTGAAATCCATTTCAAAGTCACGCTAGGTTATGTTTGTCAAACAAAATCAGCTGTAGCCCCGATGACGCCAACTCTGCCCGTTGTTTCGCCGCTTCGACAATCAAACCGGAACTCGAGCCCATTTTGGAATGCAGTGGTTCAACTACTCGGTGAGGTTAGAATGTTCAATTTTTTCGTTTGTATCGTACCCAATTTATCAAAGTCCAATTTTCTAATGGCTCAACTTCGATATGTGGATGAACAAAACCGTAATAACTGAACTTCCGGTCGGACGTCTTCACGAGACGACGTGCTTTATTAGCTGAAAGTAAAAATTCAATAAACGTTTCGTCATCCAAAAATATCAAATTGCAAAGTTAGAAAGATCGTAATGATCGATTTAAATTCACGAAAATGAAAGTATAGTTAATAATTGTTAATAATACAATGAAGACAACCGTGATTGAACCGATGTGACCAGGTGTGGAATTGGTTTGGAGAATAAAAAAATCGCAAGTATTTTTTTTTCTTCACGTTTTACTGATAGACTCTCGTGCTGACCAGCCTGAGACCCGCAGACATTTTCAATCCGATCCACGCTCTTTCTTTCGCTCCGTCTCTCGCTTCCCGTTTCTTTAATTACACGATACATAAAAATAATGATATTTACAAATGTAGGATAAACGTGAGGCACTCAACGAACGAAATGGTAAATCTTTCAGTTTTATCACTCGGAGTATATTATACGGTCGAAAAGTCAGACCACTAAATTCGAAATAATTTATATGGCGACGGGAACAAAATTGAACGAACGAGACGACGGCTAAAAAATTAGAAACAACGACCATTCGTCGCAGTCTTGAAAAAAAAAAAAACTTCCGTATAACGCTGTCCACATTTTCTCGTCGCTACTCGTTTCGATCGTCTTGAAATTATTCGACGCGACGCAGAAAGCGGAATGTTTCGAGAGCATCGAAATAACATTATATTTCGTTTCCTTCTTTTCGTTTTGTAATTTTTTTTTTAATGCGGAATGTCCTCGCGCGAACTTTCGAGCATTTTCCAATAAATTCATTTCCCTCGTCTAAGTATCTCACCGTTCTAACGCTTCGATCGATCACTGGCTGTCGTTATTTCGAATGATGGACATAGAATTTGTAAGATACACGTTTTTTTTTTTTTTCAATCATCTTTTTCATTTTCATCGGTACTGTAAAACCCGATTGGAGATTTGTCGCACTGGCGAATCCGAACGAAGAGACAAAACTTCTTGATTGTTCGGATGCACAATTTACGTTCTATTCACTCTGTGAGGTACAAAAGTATATTCGAAATACAAACGTCTTTGAGATACTTCCGATCATCATTCGCCGCTTCGACCGAAATTCCCCACCGTGGCAGAGAGCGGTGGAACATTTGAAATCAGAATTGACATCCTTGTTCGGTCCTTCGAACGTATCATTACTTCTTGCGCATTTTCTCATTTTTCGTACATTTTGTTAATATATATATATTTTTTTTTAGACATTAGAAATCGTCTATATAAGTAATTTCGATTATTTCGCACAGTAAGGTCCACATTACTGAGAATAAAATAAGTTACATGGTGCTTCGCCTACTCGGGAATAAAATATGTTACAAATTACAATTAATGAATATATATATGTATATATTTGTGTTGGCGTGTGTGTGTATGAGAGCGCGGACGCGCATGGGTTTGTGTACGTGTACACACTTTAGGTGTAAGTGCCATCAGTCGAAACTATAAAATACTAATTCTGTATAAATTATTCGTAGTTTATAGGAAAAATCCGTACTCAAATTCCGACGTTGTTATCTCTTCGATCATCTGTACAATTTTCACTTTATACACGCGCTCGTACCATTAACTGGTCTTATAAGTGATATGATATTTTTTAGTTTTTCGCTTCTTTTTTTTTTGTTTAACTAGAGTTCAATACTTGTCCTCAGTCACGACACGTTCGATATTGCCTTTTTATTTCTTCGACGGTGTATCAAATCCGTTTTGTCGCTTTCTCGAATTGACAAACAAAAAAAAGGAAATAAAAAATTCGAGGAAAATACAGCTATACGTTGATGATGAACTAGACCGTTTTAGATGATTTTTTTTTGTTTTCTTTCGATTCGATTCGTTAAATTGTGGAATATCGGTTAACGTAACTTTGCGTATTGTACGTTTGGTTTGTTGTTGTTGTTGTTTTTTTTAGTTGTTACACGATGCTGCTCTGGCCCCCCGTTATCACCCCATACGTGATTTTTTCTTTGCTTCGTTCTTTCCCTCTCCCCTCCGTCTTCTCATTGTTTACAGGCTTACTTAACCGAAACTCGCTAAGTACAATCGTTTTGCCACTTGTATATCGTTGCCGCGGTGCCAACGGCCCGTTAACCCGTGGTTAATATCACAGACGTATGAGTTTCCGTGTTGTGCGTCGCGCATCGTTATCTAAGATTTCTAACGAGGGCGTTTATTTTCTCGATTTTTTCGCTGAGCAAGCGTTTTTCAGCGTCGAGGGCTGTCCTCGTTGAAACGAGCTCGTATCTCGTTCTCTCCAGGTTCATCACCTCGGATCGCAGACAGTTCGATTGTGCAGCCAATTTTGACATTTGGCTCGTTAGGATTTTTTTCTCCGTTGATTTTTCTGAAATTAAACGATGGGATATTGCCATTAAGACACACAATGCTAATTTGCAGAAACTAAACTTTACGTATGTCGGACGAAATTTTTCTCGAAATCCATCGGATTAATTGTCTAATTAATTATGGATTAATTAATTGAATGAATTAATCTATAATTGAATTAATTAATCCATAATTGAATTCATTAATTTAATTAATTAATCCATAATTGAATTCATTAATTTAATTAATTAATCCGCAATTGAATTTATTAATTGAATTAATTGATCCATAATTGAATTAATTAGTCCATAATTGAATTAATTAATGAATTTATTAATTGAAAGTGGATAAATCCATTTTCTTGGATTCCATCGGATTAATTGTAGTTTCCGATTGATTCGTACGGGTCAACTTACCTTTGGAATATTCGATATACGCCAGCATAATATTTTCTATGCCGTCCCATCGCGGCTTATCCGTTTTCTCCTCGTTCTGTTTCTCGCCGTTTTCTCGTACATCGAGGAGTTTGCACTGTTGTCTAAAGCCGTTTTCGCCGGGCATAGTTACAGCTGGATAATAGCTCGAGATGAAATTGGGCACGAGTGGTGGCAGAGGTGGTGGACGTTCGGACGTTTGTTTGATTCTGACACGATCCAAAAGTCTCATTTTTTGGGCGGGTCTCGGTGATGCCGGTGGATTCGTCGAGTAGACTTTTGCTATTTTCTCGCAGTAAGCCGTAACCGTGTTTGTACTTTTTCTCTTTTTACGATCCTTCAGTACGTACTGCCAGCACTCTTCGGCCTCTGGAAACGAAAGTCGAGAAACCCGGAAAATCATGAAAAACGAACAAGGAATCCGTGATTGAATTCGTCGTTTTCGACAATTAGGCACAAACGTATTAGAATTGTCATCAATGATTACCGTCTCGTTTCTTCGGTGGCATCACGTCGAGACCTATCGTCTTCAGGAAACCGACTTTCGGAGTGAAATCTGAGCTCTGTAGCAAAACGTCCGGATGCTCGCGAGGAATCGGCAAAATCGACTCGACTTTCTCCTCCGAATCGACGGGAGAGTCCGGTGGGTCTGGATTCAATTTGTACCTTTTTTCGACCTTGTACAGCTCGATTTCTGGAATCGACCAATTAAACCAGTCATGGGACAGAAAAATCAAGAGTTACTTATCCCTTTCGTTTTATTCAATTATCCATTAGGTGTAGTAAAAAGAAATCCATTATTTTCTGGACTCAACCAAATCACGAAATTGTCATTTAGTTTTTACTTAATTTGAATAACCCAATAATTTTCCACGCTGTATCTTACCGTTTCTCGTGCTAAGCGTGGTGAGACCAAACATCGCTAGAAAAGCCAATTTTTGTTCGGAGTAACGAGGTTTAGCCGGAGGCCCTTTGGTGATCCAAATATCGACGTCTTTCGAATCGTCCTCGCCTTCGGAATCGGAGCTGCAACCGACACCGGAATTCCTTTCCCTCTTGCGTTTCCGTCTTTTCTCAGCTAAATCGAGGCTCGACGTCAGGACTTTAGGTTTTTCCGGCACAGCGAATGAGGCTTTGTCGTCTATCGTAGAATCGTGTTTCGCCAAGGTTTTACCAAAATCAGGCACGTTCAAGACGGGTGGTTCGCACTTGATCGTAATCTCGGCCAAGTTATTGCACTTGTCGGTGAAGCAATATGAATTCTCGTTGTTGTCGTTGAGACTAGAGAAATTCAACAATTTTTCCTGATACTTTGGTATCTGCAGAAGAACATTGGAAACGTTCTGGCAAGTGCGAAGAATTTCTTCGGACTTGATGCTCTGAATGAATTGTGAAGCTTCCAGGCTTTTCGTTGTTGAATACGTTTTGTAGGTTAGAACCGGAGCGATTTCTTCGTTTTGTTTGGGTTCGATTTTGGGCCTGTCATCAATCTCGTTGGTGATCTTCGTATCGGATTTTGTCGTAATTGGATTATTCGTTTCCTGGATATTCGCTTGGGGTGTTCTCTCGGCGTTGATATCGCGATTATTGGAGGGTAACGTGAATTGTTGACGAGCGAGCATATCGATCCTCGCTTTTTCGTTGTTGACGCTGATCTTGTTGTTTTCTCGTACAACGTCCATTATGCTCTTGTAGTTTGAATTTACGACTCTAGGTGAGCAAGTTACGACGTTATCGCTCGTGTAATAATTTACGCTAGATGTCGTCGTGATAGCTGTCGTCGTAGCCGTAGTCGTGGTCGTGGTAGTAGTCGTGCTAGTCGTAGTCGTCATGGTCGTAGCTGTAGTAGTTGCGTTGACGGTCGTCGATTGGATTCGATCAGCGATCAAGGTTTCGGATGGGAGATCGTTTCTAGGAGCCGACGACGATGATTGTTGCAAGTCGTTTATGGAGTGAGAGCTGAGAGTTTTGTTGGCCGGTCCATTGGAGTGAGCGGTGCTATTGGTGGTGACGAGGCTGGTGCCGTTGCTGGTCGTACCGATCATCGGTCCGATCTTGTTTGATTGCACTTGAAGGGGCATGGAGGAGCAAGAGAATTGGCTAGGTTTGTATAAGCTCGGTATATGAGAAACCGGTATATGGGAGTGATGAAAAGTGGCCGTCGAGTAAGAGTTCATGTTTTGTTGCTGGCTACTCGTCGCTTTGGAATCAACAGTCTCGTTGGTAGCTTCGTGAATCAGCGGTTGACCCGAAATCGGATGATTGTTGTTCATCGAGTTTTTCATCATGGGGTCTTGATTGTTTATTTGATTGACGGCGTTTTGATTGTGGTTGTTGACAATGGGCCACGGTTGGGGTTTAGCGGTTGATCGGAACGAGTCCTCGAAGGGTCTAACGAAAGCTGGATGATGCACGGCGACCGGTGGAGTGACTGCGCTCGTCGTTACGCTCATAACCGTAGACGTTGGGATAGTCTGGGCTGGTATCGAAGAAACGTTCGTTGCACCGTCTTTGCTCCGTGGTATTATCGCGTGAGAGATAGACGCTGACTTGTGAACGTTACCAGGATGGTTGTTCGTGTTCAGAGTCGGAGGAACCGTACCCGGTGTCGCTAGAGTATGAGTAGCGTGTGTCGTCATCGTTGCACCGCCTAGCAACGAATTCGTCGTTGTCGTTGTGCAACCGTTGTTGCTCAAGTGCGACGGCTGTATCGGCTGATGATGCATCAGAGTACCTTGATGCGAAGGATATATCGAACTCGATGTCGTTGTCGGGACCATTTGGCTACCGAGTATCCCACCTACGTGCTGACTAGAGTGTACCGTGTTTTGTTGCACCGTAGGAAGATGGAGACTCGGGATCAGCGGTCCGAGAGGCAGACCGAGCGATTGCGGACTCGGAGTTGACGGCATTACGGGATTGAGAGGCGTTATGGAAGGTATCGGTGGAGGACCGATCGGCGCTGTGCCGTGAACGCTCCCCGATCCTAAATTCAGATTTGCTGGTATGTTGTTGACGATGGATGGCGGCGGTGGTGGCATCGGTGATGAACTGACCGAACATATCGAACCGTGGGACGAACCTAGTCCACTCACCGGACTTGTAAATGGCGTTATTCGGGAATGAAACATCGCTCCTTGTTGCTGTTGATCGGAAGGCGAACCCGACTGCACTATTTGATCCTCTTTTCGCGACTGACCGTGTACGCTCTTCACGCTTGTTTCACTTGTGTTGTTGTTGTTGTTCGTGTTGTTGTTGTTACTGCTACTGTTGTTATTGTTATTGTTGCTGCTCGTATTGATGGCTCCAGCACTCCCACGATCCCTCTCACCTCGTTCCCTCTCGTTGTGCAATTGAGTCGCTATGGTCGGCTTCCTAGCTGGAACAAATTTCGAACATAGTGCTTGGTAATGCTCCACTACTAGCTAATTTTGGGTTTTTTCGTCGTTGCCGGTTTATACGCATGCGCACAATTAATATCTATGCTGTCTACGTTTAATCCCCATTGGAAATGGCTTGCACGTGGGATACGATTTTTTTCAAAATATTTTTCGTACAATACGAATTTTACTGACTTCCTTGATACAACTCGACTGGAAGTCAGCCAAACATTGTTTAACTGTAGCAACCCAATTTTTTTTATTAGTTTCCCGGTGCCCTCGTGCAAATACGATGCTGTAGTGAATTTGGAACGAGTTACTGTGGGCAACACTCGAAACACTGGAAGTTGTTAAAAGCGGAGTTAAAGGAACGAGATTGACAATTAACATGAAGATTAGTACGAAAAATTGGTTGAAAAATTGGTTTTTATAGTTTTTGAAAAGATTTTAGAATTTTAGGCATGACAAAAATTGATTTTACGATTCGATGACAGGGATCTTCCTAAAGAGCTGGATAAGTAGCGTTAACGGAAATAATTGATAACATTCGATTCTCCCAAAGGCAGAAATAGAGAATAAAAAAAGGACCAGTAACATGGAAACGTTGAAGAACAGAGGAGAGAAAATACGGTTTATCAGATCGGCGACAGAAAAACACAGCAAGCTGTTCATCTGTGACTCCGTGTCCATTGAACTTTTCAGCAACGATATTGGGACGCATTTGACATACAGAGGGCAGGTTGACACAATTCCTTTTTTTTTGTTCGTTTCTTCTTATTTGATTGAACGGGTTTGACTTACCTTGTCGACTTTTAAACATCACTATTTTTTTTTATTTACAATTATCACGGAGTATTGGGGATGATTTCTTTCGTTAAATCAATTCGATCTATTCTGCGTAATATTTCTAGTTACTTTTTGAAAAAATACAAACAAACGAAAAATACGTAAACAGGAATTAAATAAAAAAAAAGAAGATAATTTATACGGACGAAATACCGGAGCGATCGCAATCTCGTAGTACTCGACAATTCGATTTTTCGTGGCAACGAAGTTAACGGAACGAATGACGCATCGATCTTTACGAAGGTAATCTCGGTGAATTGCCGAATCTTCCCCAAAACTGTTTCAGAAAACGATTCGAGGGTGGAAGAATTCCAAGTCGGTCAAAATTTGTAATCTTTTTTTTTTTTTTTCATTTATTTTATTTGTTTCCTTCATTTTTTTGCAATGTTTATTTTCAATTATAGTCCAAATATACATGTTTACATAATAAATTATATAAAAATTGTATAATTTTGACAAATGAACATGTGTCGTGACGAAGTTTTATGTACATTGGTAGATTCAGTCAGTGTGTCAAGGAGCAGAGGTATACTTCGGTTTAATAATCGAGCAAAAAAAGTGACTTGCGTCTTGTTAAATCTTTTCCTCTTCGAAGCTGGATTTAATAATTGAAAATTTCTAAAACAGTTGCGGGAACTAACGCAAGAGTGCAGACGCCTAGTGGCAATCTCTTTTCCATTTCTCTCGTCCTTTTCGAGATAAAAAAATTGTTACATAAAAAAAAACACAAAAAAAATGTTTCTTTCCCATTATTTGTGGCTAAGCGTTTGCACGAAACGAACGAATGATAGAAATGTATCGAATAATGCAATTATCGTTATCGTAGCAGCGAATAAAAAGAAGAAAAAAAATAGAAAAATTTGCTTACCGAAAAAATGGTACGAAACAACGATTCGAGAACTCCGTTGTTTGGGTTTGTTTAGGTTTAAAAATAGAACCGGAGCGCTCGTAGGTACAGTGCACTCTTGAGTTCAAGTTGCTCCGATAAAGACGTGATTAGTTGTAAAAAGGATTATCCAGTGAACGTGATTCATTTTTTTTTCTTTTTCATTCGTTTTTCATATCGATTCATTTTTCTTTCCCTCGTATTATTCCATTCGACAAAATTTACAAATAATAGAGAAAATTCGTTTGGAACATGATTGATTGACGAACCAGAGAAAAATAAACAAATGGAGAGGCATCGATGAAAATTGCACTCCCGTCTCGGTGCAATTGCGATCTTACGCGATTTCAATGATTCAAAGCCAAGACTTCCGGTCGTCTTTTTCGTTTCCCCTTCGTTTCCATTTTATTTCGAACACTTTATTTCTCTTCATTGAAATTTTTTCTTTACTCTATCTCGACGCGAGTTTGATGAGCGATATTTTTTTGTTTCCTACGTTCCATTAGGAATCAGCTTACACAATTTGCCCTCTCATCGAAAAAGGACCAAATTCGGGTTATGTATTCTTCTTTTTTTTTCATTTTCTTTAGCTAAAACATCCATCAATAACGAGGCTCGATAAGAGACGAACGAACTGTTCCTTTGTACTTCCACTTTCCGGCTCTTTCCCATGAAATTACAACTTACCGAGCTGCCGAAAAAAATACAAAAAAAAAATGAAAAAAAAAAAAAAAAAAAAGATTTTCATTCCGTCGCAATAGTGGATTAATTTTTGTAAATTCGCAGGAAAGTCAGCGGAAGAGAGGAAGATTGAACGCGACGGCTCTTAGCTCGATCCTCGTATGCGCTTATCTAAAAAATATTATAACCTAGCTCCATGAGAAACGGTTAACTATGACTATGAACTTTCATTATCTCTATATTAAGATTAGAAGCGTAGTATGTTTGTTGTTTTCTCTTTCTTTCTCGTTCCGTTTTTCGTGATTTTTTTTTTTCATTATTTCGCGAACTGTTTTTTTCTTATTCCTTTTTTTTTTAATTTCTTTTCACTCTCGTTTTCATTTCCGCAATTCCTTCTCGATCGAAGATCATCAAATATTCTCTCGGATTGTTTTTTCTCACCCGTTGGATGTTTCCGCTCCGTTTTGTTTTTTTTTGTCGAAGGAGAAAGCGATCGCTTGGCATATCGGTCCCGATAATAAACAAAACAAATAATAAAGAAATATAACGAGCCAATTAGCGGAGCGGCCATTTGCCCATCGCTGTTTAAAACATGTCAATATCGTTTTCTTTTTTGCGTGTCGTCGATCGACTTTTAACACGATCAAGCAGACGAACGAATTTGTGCAGATTCGATAAGGGCAACCGATCATTTGAAATTTCGATAGTTATCCTCGTTATCATACTCCGATTTTTTCCTTACCGATCAAGCCTTCGTTTCTGCAAGTGAATCTCTCCTCTTTTCTATTTGTTCCCATACGTTTTATTTTTTTTTAATTTTTTTTTTCTAATCTCGTTCGTGTTTGCCTCTTTCAAACAGCATCTTACAGATTTTTCATCGTAGTGACGGAACAACTGCTTGAAAACGCTTACTGGACGAGGTTTACCAGCTGGCTAAAATTGGCTCGGGAGATAACGGCTTGGCCAATGACCGCGATTTCGAATTCTCATTTTCAGGGACGATATCGAATTTCCGGAAATATTATTAATCCGGAAATACAAGATGATTTCCATTTCTGTCGATTCGAAGTTTCCCTTTTTTTTTTTTGGCAGAATAAAATATATTTAGAATGGATATAAAACGAGGCAAAGTTGAAGGTTCTTCAATGAGCTTCGCGACAATCGTTATTTGGTTATATCGATACAAAATACGGAACGAATAAAATTCGATTAAACGGTCATTATTTGGTATCCTAGTAAGGGTGGAAAAAATGGCCGTTCTGGTAAACCTCGGGTGTATACGTGACACGGTTTTAATTTTTTTTCTTTCTTTTTCTTTTCGTTTTTTTTTGCGTTCAATGGAAGGCAGTGGGGGGTGGAGCGACTCGCTCACCTGCAGTATCGGCGGACGCAGGAGCAGGTGCGGGAACTGGAGCCGCGGATGCTGAATTTCTTGCGACTCTTCTCCGTTCCTCCTCCTCCCTCAATGCTACTTGCTCGCGCGCTTGTCGCAGCCTGTGCTCCTCCTCGAGCTTTAATCTACCGGTAAAAAGAGATACGAAACGTCAAACCATTTTTTTTTCTATCATTTTGTAAAATAAACAAAATAAAAAAATGGCCTGTGGTTAACCCAAACATTAATGCAGATTAAAGTCAAATTTTATTTATTTTTTTTATTTTAGACAATCGTCTATTATTTATTGTATTTATCATTGAATTAAAAAAAAAACATTTCAAAGAATAAAAAATAATAATAACGAAAAAAATGTATTTTCTGATTATTTACATCCTCTTTTTGAAGAGGCTTAAATATATCGAAAAATATATTTTATATATATATATATATATCAAAATATATTTTAAATATATCGAAAAAAAAGTTTTCTCGTACAAATTGTTTGTGCGACGATTTCGAATCAAACTCGAAATGATCCTCGTCAATTATTCGATCGGAAGTTGAACGCAGTGCTAACAGAATATTGAGCACTTGATATATTTTCTTAATAAAAGTAAATTCCCTTTTTTTTTGTTAAAATAAAAAAGGATTTCTGCGCTTGTTCAATTAAAATGCCCAGACTCTTTCGGGATTAGGAAAATAAAGATGAAAGAATTATTGCGCGCTTACCTTTCGTGCATCACCGGGGACATGAGACCGAGCGATGCCGGAGGCAACATGTCGGGACTGTATCGCAATCCGTAGAGCGGATACGACGGCAGTCCAGGAAACAACGGAGGTCTCAACATTCCACATCTCTCCAAGTACAAATGTTCCTCTAATCTGTAAACGTAACGTGAAAGCACGATCTTTAAAAAAAAATGTTTTCACTCACGCAATAGAAATTTTGCGTCCAATTAGCTGCAATTGTTTTCATCCTTATTTATTTGAGTTTCGATTTATGAATTTTGATAATTGATTTCATTCAATTATCTATTCGATTTATCGTTTCGTTTGAAACAATAGAATCATTTTTTGAAAAAATAAAAATGTTTTCTTGAAATCATAAAAACCCAAAATTCCTTTTTTTTTTTTCAGAAAAAGTGGGAAAGAAATTCTTTTTAAGGCAATTTTGGATCAATGTTGTAAAAGTCCTTAAAATTGCTAACCGATCGATCATAGTGAAATTGATTGAGGCAGCGTCGATCCAAGGGAAAACGAAGGGACATTAGTGAAGATCGTGATCTTACCTATAAGCGTGTTGGAGATGTGGTGGTGGGTAGAGACCGTGATGATAAGGGCTGTAGGCCGCAGGATCGAGGGCGAAAGTGGGTGGTGCATGCGCCGGATGATGCTCCGGCCGATAAGGCTGAAAGCCAGAACGAGCCAGCAATTCGGAAGCAGCTGCTGTCACGCTGTGCTTGCTGTTTTCCGCTGGCCTCGTTGTCGTATACATCGATGGTATCTCTTCGGGCCGACGCTCGTGGCTTGTACGTTCCTGAAACAAGAACAAGCGTCTTGACGGAACGTAGAAAGAAGAGCGGTTTTCTAGTTTGTAACGTTCGAAAAGGATCGACCTAATAGAGCTCTTCTCGTTTGTTACAACAATCACGAGATCTGCCGGGAAGTTTGTTTGGGTTTGTTTGTGTTCTGTCGAGAACAAACCCTAACAAAGATCCATTTTTTGAATAAAAGAAAATACAAATTTTTCTCATCGTCAATAAACATTATTGAATAATATAATTGCCATTATTATTAATGAATTTTTGCCACCGTGAGGACAATTTGTTTATCTTATTTTAGCCTGCCTCGATTTTCGATCAAAGACCCGGAATTCATACCTATCAAAAGACTTCAAAATTTATTGATCCCAGGCATTCCCTCATCTTCAAAACAGCTGGAGACACTGTCAAAGCAAAATTGAAATTTTTCGCTAAACTCCAATACAGCAGGGATTTTTAAGTGGAACTATCTGTAGAGGAGAATTCTTTACACGGCATATATGGATTTTCTGTTCTTTTGACAGGACCCTTTGGACTTTGTTTCCGGATTGATGGAATTTTACTTTGACGGTCTCATTCGCCGGATTATTCGTATCGAGTTTGTTTGGGTTCATATAAAGAGACTGAGCGAGATATCGTTTGGAAGATTGGGTCTATGAAGTTCAGCGAGAATGAGGCAACAAATGGACGAAAGGAAGAAGCGTCAGAGCTGAAAAAAAAGATCGAGAAGCTTGCGAAACCTTTGCCTCGTTGGCAATGGGCAACAACGAAAAAAAAAAAATAATAAATAAAAAAAAAACCCTCGTTTTCAATATCGTCGTGATGAAGCATGGATGAGCCGAAGTTGGGAGAAACGAAAGTGTGGGGAGCAGCATATTGGTTGTGCCAGAAGAATATTCGAAGGTCTTTGATCTTCCGAGTATTACAAGTGGAATATCTTTTTCTTTGGGCCAAAATGAACTTCCTTTTTCATACGCTAGAGATATCGGGGTTGCGGCCTTGAGAGAGTGGATGCTAAAAATGAGGCAAACCGGAAACTCTGCCAGTCGTTTTTCCAATAGCTCATTTTATTGTGAAAATTCTTCAAATTTGTATTTTCTTTTAGTTTTAGTAGTTTGGTTCCAAGTAGTTTGATTAATTATACATTGTTATTTCGTAAGTCGACGGATATAGTTGAACCACCAGGAATGGGCGATTATAGTGTTTTGTCATTTTTGGGATTTTCGAAGTTTCGAAGGTTGTGCAAAATCAATTTAGTGATTCGAGAAGAATGAAACGAATATTTCGATCATGAAGCGAACAGGCATTTTTTATGAGGTTGAAGTTTGCAACGTTGCGACGCAACGGAAATCATTATTTGTCAATTTATCTATTTCTCCTTCACTGTAATCGTTATTAAAATACCTCAATAATTATACAAATCTTTATTGCGATAACAGAGAATTCGAATATGAACAAAAATATTTCTCCAAATAAAATATTTGAAAAAATCAAAAAAAAATCAGAAAAGAAATTTCGTTGCGTCGCAACGATGCGAACTTCAAGTACATCATTTTTTCCAATTTCAAGATGATGAGCGCAACCGCAACGATTCGTTCCTGCGCAGCTGTCAGGCGAAATGAAAAGGGAGAGAAAATGTGAGTTTTGAGTCTCGGAGAAAAGAATATATCGAGATTTGGTGGAGCTTAAAAAAAAAGGTTGGGAGGTCACGTGTAATGTCATGAGAACACGTGATCGAAAGAGACTGCGGCGACCCAAAGAGAAACCCCCGGGATATGCAACGATCCAAAGAAAACCGGTATCCTGACACGGGACTGGAAGTTTCCCTCTCCCTCTCACACTCTTTTTCATTCTTTACTTCCCGTACGTCGAAAGTTCATCGTTACGGGTCAGAAAGGCCGAGGCCCCGGGTCAACGTGTATTCTCCGTGCGAACTCACCTTGGCAGGTGAGGGTCCTCTCACGAGAGGAGGTGGCGCACGATTTTTGGGACTCGCGCGGGGCTCCTCTTCCTGAGGAGCCGGTCCCGCTTGCTTCGCAAGATTCCTCAGCGCAGCCGCGAAACTTCGGCTGTTCTGTTGGCCACCTGGTCCCGGACCTGGTGTGTGACCCGGTGGTAACACACCGGAACTCGGTCTGTGAGACTTCCCAATGGTTGTCGGTTGGGCTTTGGTGCTTGCTGGCTGAAGACCTGAAACACGAATAATCGGTTGGAGGACCGTTAGCAAATCGGTAATTCGGATACCAGTTTACTCTGAACTACAGCCAGAAGTATTCTGTGAAATCTTATTTTCATTTCCAAAGTTTTCATGAAAAAATCGGAAAAAAACTTCTAAAAACACGATTTTTGAGATTTTTTTCGTGAAAATTTCGGGTTCTGGGCGAAATTAATGGTAGATTCGTTCTCAGGGGATCAAATTACATCGAAATGGACTAATACAAAAAATATTAAAAATCCAATTTTTTTTTCGATTTTTGGGCAAAAAAAGTTTTTTCACTAAATCAGGGATAACTTTTTTTCCTTTAGGATTTGGCACTCCACTCTGTGCTCAATCTCTTCGTTATGATTTTCTCTTCAAAATCCTTTTTTTATTATTGAAATCCGATGATTTTTCGATTTTTGGCAGAATTTCA
>JAPYZJ010002377.1:0-26010 GCA_030522765.1 Ophioninae sp. B BG-2022a
GGGGGTGGGGAGAGTAGCTTTTCAGAAATATCCGCGTGCCAGTTGAACTGCGAATTTCTCGTACGAGAGGGATAGAGGGTTCCATCGCGTTTTGTTCCGTAGAAAACGCAAAGTTGGACCCGGTATCATCCTCTTGGTAGAGGTACTCCCTGTCGTCCTCCCTGCCTCCCTCCAGTCGTATTTTCCAGCCTCGAATAGGAGTTCGCCTGGAGAGGGGGTTAGAAGGGGGGTGGAAACCTCAGGATCGTCGTAGAGAAGGGTGGTATTACGGTTTAACCGCGCACGGGCTAAATTCTCCTCAACGGGAAAGTACATAGCCTCTCGCGTTTATCCCGTGTAAACTAAGCCGTCGCAAGGGTGGACCATCCACTTTTCTTTCGTAACGCCAACATGGGGCAAAGCCAACGAGGAAAAGGGAACACACACGTATCTACAGGGTGACTGATCATTGGAATTCTCTTCGATCTTGAAAACTGTCTTTTCGAAAAAAAGCTTCATTTTTGGTTTTTAAAAAAAAAACCCTTTTTTCGAAAAAAAAATTGTTCGTTTCTCGCAATCGGATATAATCGTTTGAGTTATAGCAAGAAAAAACGTTTTTTTTTAAATCGTCCAATTTTGAAGCACCCTGTATCGAAACCGTAGAAAAAAGGACAACTCGAGAAAGGGAGAGAACATGCTTATATACATATATGTAGTTAATAAACGGGTAAAGAACAATGAACAAGAGTTTAGTCCGAGCAGGTGTAGATTCTTCGCGTATGGCTCTCCTGCTTCCTCCCCCCCCCTCCCTTTCCCCTAACCTTGCCTCCGGGAGTATTGTACTACTCCGAGGCCTTTTTCGCGAAAAGTATACGCTTCTCGAGTCCACTGTGAGGAGGCACATTATCTCCCGGTCTCCGAGCCTCCTTCCCTTCGACTCCTCCTCTTCCACCCCCTCCCCATCCCCCCTCCCTTTTGCCGCGTTCCGCAAAACGTTCCGGAGCTTTTCTTTCATTCCAATAAAATGAAATAGTGCGCTCCCCTACTGGCACATTACTGAGCATTAAGCACACGAACACACACACGGTCGTATATCGGTAGATGGAAACAAAGAGACAACTAGCCCATGCACGGGGGCAACTTTCGAAATCCGCGATTACCTGATGTTCGCGAGCCTCAAAATCCGAGAATTAACGGACGTTTGTCTCTCTCCGGTTTTTTTTTTTTGTACTTGTTCTCATTTTGTTTTTTTTTTTTGGTGAAAAAAATTTTTCGAGAGCCGAGCTTTGTACGGTAGGTTTGACGGTGGACTTATATCGCGTCACTTGGGCCACGCGACCCCATTGGTGCCCAATGTACGAACACATCCCGGGGAGATCATCCGGTTCGAGTGCACCCGTTTTTGTTGCGCGTTTTAAAAAGCCCTCGTGAAAATATCGGTGAAATTCGAGGCTTCGGAATGCAAACTCGAAGAGCTCGGAGAGGGCGGACGAGTTTATCCGCTCGTGCGGAATTAAAACTCGTTTTCCCGTTTCCCCTAGCGACAATTCTATCCCTTTGAATTTCTGGGGAAAGAAAGTCTGGTTAAACTAGGGAAAACTAGTGTTTCCTGGTAGGAACTAGGATTTACTCGTGAAGGTGTTTGAATTATAGTTGAAATTCAAGTTTACCAGAAAAACCTCGTTTAATGAATACTTAGAAAAAAATAGATTTATTGAACTAGGATGAAGAATAGGGAAAAATGTTCCCTAGGGAAAAATTGATTTTAGAGAGTGAGAGATTCCAGTACCTACTGATTGGTAAATTAGAGTTAATGAGGGAAAACTAGGTCTTACTAGGTTTACTTAAGTTTTTTGCTAGGTTTTTTTTACTAGGTTTTTTACTGGGTTTTTTTACTAGGTTTTTTTTACTAGGTTTTTTACTGGGTTTTTTTACTAGGTTTTTTTACTAGGTTTTTTACTGGGTTTTTTTACTAGGTTTTTTTACTAGGTTTTTTTTACTAGGTTTTTACTAGGTTTATTTTTACTAAAAATTTACTAGGGGGAGGTTAAAACGCTAATTAAAATTCGCGTTAATTAGGGAAATAACGTTTCTAAACGAGACAACCCAAACAAACCCAAACAAGTCGAAACAACTTCGCTTATTTTTTAAAATTTTTCTCTTTTCTAGCTTTTCTCTTTTTTTAAATCCTTTTTTGTTTAAAATCTCCGTCTCTCTCTCTCGATGCCACTCATTTCTGTCAAAGCTGTTACGTATGTGTATGTATACGTGGATTCGTGGGTGTACGGGTGGGTGCTCATAATTCACAACTCACCCCCATTCGGTGTGCAGGCTCTGTCTACCTCTCGATAATTTACATATTTCCACCATATATCGCGGAAGTTAATCCGCTGCTACTCGTCCTGTTTGAATATACGTTTACGTATTTCCACGCGTACATATATTTTTCAGTGAAAAATATATATATTTGTATATATAAATGTTGAAAGGGCATTAGGCACGTATGTGCCTAATGGTGCCTAGTGACTAATGGAAAAAAGCTTACGAGCTATACGTAGCAAGAATTAAACGTGAAAAGCTTTATAAGCCGCTCACCGACGTAAAGCTTTATTGTTATAAAAAAAAAGAAAGAAAAAAAAAAAGGGAACAAAATCGCAATCTCTCGGCGAGTACAGTAATGATTGAAATGTATATTTATTTATATGTACATATGTATACGTACTCGTACATGCAGATTTTAGTACTCGCGTGTAAGCCTTTCGCTTTTATGTGGAACTTCAAGTAGTCTCTGATTCTGCGTCCGTTTAGGGTTTCTTGTTTTTTTGTCAATTGGCCATCTCTCTACCCCTTCTCTTTATCTATTTTTAAATTTATTTTAAGTTATGCGTTGTCCTTTGTAAGTCAAGTCTTGCGGTAAGATTGAACATTTTTTCGTTTATATTAATTTATATCGCTTTTTTAGATATTTTTGTTCGATTATTTAGTTATTATTTTATCGAATTTAGTTTTATAAATTTATTATATAAATTTAACAAAATGAAATATATTTATTCATTGAATAATTTTTAAACTTATTAAATTTATTAAATTTTTAAACTTATTAAATTTATTAAATTATTTTACTTTTATACATTTTTTAAATCCATAAAGAATTTTATAAATTAAATGTAGAAAAACAAATTTATTTGATTTATTATTTACTTATTATGTTATTAAATTTGTATATCTTTATTTTATTTTTAAAAAATTGTTTCTCTCGTATTGCCCGAAAGTTTTTCACTAGGGCATAGTAAAGTCTATCATCATCATCATCATCATCATTTCGTTCCCTTTTTCTTACCCTCTTTTCCACGACGAATGAGAAAGAAAAAAAAAACTGGATAAAAGAGGATCGACACACCACGACCGATTAGGATCATCTCTGCATCGTTTTGTATTTACGCAGCGAGGCTTGGGAGCCACCAGTCGGTGGAGGATCGTGGTTGCTTGCTCCCTTTTTTTTTTTAGTCTGGCTCGTTTTGTGTCGCGATCTTGATGCGGCGGGAAGAAAAAACGGTTGGGCTCGCGTTGAACGGAATCGCGAATAAACGGAAGGATGCGTGGATCTCCTCTATGTCATAAGTCGCGAATGCACTTTTTTTATTCATCCCTCCCTCTGGATTTCTCCCACTCTCGTCATCTCCATTTTTCATTGTGCCGCGATTCCACGAGCTAGCAAACATTTGCAATGGCCTCTGATACGAAAGGGGGGAGGGGGTGAGTTTAACGATACGCGAAGGGTTGGGGACCGATTACGTAAAACGATAAATCGTCACGTCCATTTCGGTTCAGTTTATTTGCTAGCGAATTTTTTCGATGAAACAACCAACAAGTTGGTCAGTGTGGCTCAACGGGCAAATAAAAATCAAAAGTGAAATGACAGGGCTGAAAATAAAACGATACTAGGAAACTTGAATATATATCGAACGAGAAAACTCAAATTTTGTATTCAAAATCCATTAATCATGCTTTGAATTAAAAAACATTTCCTCTTTTAGGCTGTTAACGTAAAATATATTTTTTTAATTATAAAAACGTAGAATATAATTATTTAATTATAAAATAATATAAAATTAATAATTATAAAATAATATAAAATTAATAATTATAAAATAATATAAAATTAATAATTACAAAATAATATAAAATTAATAATTATAAATTAAATCATAAGTTAATTATAATTATAATAAACGAGAAACGGTATTTCCGGATATTAGGATCAGCAACGTGACTTCCGGTGCGTGTTTCAGGATCTTCTTTGGCCTCCTCAAGGTCGACAATATTTTCTGAACATTCTCAACCCAAACACTTCAGAAAACTGACCCTTCCCCTCAAAACGGAAAAAAAAAATTAAAAACATCGAAAAAACCCATTTCCATGTAACATTATCACTTTTTTTAATATCAAAATAATTCAGACTCGATGTATCGGCACAAGTACTGACGAGAAGGGTCGTTCTCGAGAAATATTGATTCTGTCGTGTTTTATTTCTCAGGGAGTGTGCAAAGTCCCACCAGGTTCAAGAGGCAGGGGAGGGGGGGGGGGCTTAAGGGAACGTTTTTCTTAGCAGGTAGAGAGCAAACGTTCGTGCTCGCGAAACGGTCCAGACGAAATGGAGCGAGAACGCTGAAGGAGGAGGAGGACCTCCCCCCCTCTCTCTTTATCACTCTTTTCATACATGTACACATGCACTCAAAGAGAGAGAGAGAGAGATGATGATAACGGATTTTAATATGTCCCAGTAATGCTTTCGGGCAATACGGTGCAATATACAAAAAATAATAACAAAATATAAGAACATAAATAATTATAATGATTAATATTATACCGATAATTAATACCCATTGCAATTAATAATAACAACTAAGAACTAAGCAACTAAAAAAACTAAGTCTAATAAAATAATAATACATCATGAAAACAAATAATACAATTAAAAATAATAATTCCATAATAATAATGATAATATAAATATAATAAATGTATACAAATAAAATTAAAATATAAATAATAATTATAATAATAACAATCTACACCATCGCCAGCAGCCTATTTCAAACCAAATTCAAGAAAAATAATAATAACAACCTATATAATTAAAAAAAATAATGAAAAACAATGAAATTACACAAAAAAAAGTGTAACCACGTCTCAGAGACTGAAATAATAAGAGATTGATTGATAGATAAATTTATTATGCCCTAGAAACCTATTTCGGCAAAATAGATGATACAAAATAGAAAAATACAGTAAAAACAGCATATAAAGCCGAAGATACCAAATAAAAACAACCTAAAATTAATATAAAAGTAAGAAATTATCACAATGACAATAATGATATCAAAAAGAAAAAAATAACAATGAATGAAAATAAAAAAATCCGCACCTAATAACAAAAATTAAATTTTAAAGTAAAAAAAAAAGAGGGAGAGAGAGAGAGACGGGTAGGGTTGAAGGCAGTACTCTCCATATGGAATACTCGTGTCAGCGCGAAATATAACGCGAGAGCCAATGTGAACACGAGAGAAAATCCAACCTGGCTCGGGTCGAGAAATAATTACCCGGGGCAAATATTCCTACGAGCTTAATGTACGATGTCGGCTGAAACGAGAGTCTGGATAGGGAACCCAAACGTAGCTTTGAAGTTCCGGAGAAAAAGAGCCAAAGGAGGGGAGAGAGAAAGAGAGAAAAGTGGAAGAGACGAGGGGAAGATGAGGATAGGGGGGGGGGGGGGGGGCGGGGCAAGATTTACATAAGAATAACCAGAAACAACAATCCTTCGGACAATTACTCTCTTTTTTTAAAACGGCTGAACTTCCCTCGGGTCACCCTCTGTAAAACATATACACACACGAAACTTCAGGTTCGAGCTCGGTCACGTATTATTTCAATGGTCAACGTTACAGCGAAAGGTACGTCCTCGCTCGCCCACGCACGTCGATCATCCCATCGAGATAAAATACTACAATTGCAAACGAGAATTTTCGAAAAAAAAATAATAATCGTAAAAAATAAGCGAGAGGAGAGGAAATATGTTGCTGAGAGAGATGATGATACATTTATTATGCTTTAGTTTAAATTTTTTTGGACAGTTTAGAAATTACTAAATAAAATACGATATAAAATTTTACAAAATGATAGCTAAAATAACCTAACGAAAAATGCATAAATAAATCACAAAATACAATATAAATAAATAATGTAAAATAAATAAAAAAACGCAAAATCAACCGAAAAACGTAATATGAATAAAAATGCAAAAATCGACAGCTGGCGGTTTTGTCGACAGCTTGATGGTTTCGTTTGGGTTCAACTTGATTTAAGAACTTTATGATTTTTCGGGTTTATCTATTAATTTTGTTTAATGCAGATTTTCTTTTTTTTATTTGTTTGACTCATTGTTTGGGTTTGTTTGGCGAATTATAATCGGTAAATCTGAAAAGGAAAGGGTAAAAATTCAGTCTATGTGAAACTTGGTCCACTCGTCTCGAATTAAAGCCATCGTAATAAAAAAAACGTAATTTAATATTTCGATCAGCTTTGGGAATTCGACTAACATTAAGGGGTATGCATTGTATAAACAAAATTTTGTGTTCATATATGTATTTTTGGTTGTTTAATTATAGTCGATAAAAAAAATTGATTTTTATCATGTAATAAAAAGATTATAAATATATAATCGTTTGTTACATGATAAAAATCAATTAATTTTTATCTCTTCGTACAAACTTTGATCTTTTTATTGATTATTATCCTCTGTTAATTTAATGTGAAAAAAAAACCGCGAAATCCGGAATTCATTGGCCCTGACGATTTTTCCGAAACGTCATTTTTCTAAATGAGGAAAAACACTTCGAGTCGGGCAGTACGAATATTGCGAAAAATTTACGGTTCAAGAGGCAACAATTTCCCGTTACATTTTTCTCCCTCAAGAGCCGCGTACAGACGTTCGGTCGTTTTTGTATTTTTGTTTTTTGCGTTCTTTTTTGTTTTTTGTAAATTATTGTTCTTTTTTTTTTCAAATCTTCATAAAAGCCTTGGTGATATCCGCAAAATGTTTGCCACGGGAAAAGTAAAACAGTCGAGGAATACGGTACGAGCGTATAGATCTGAAAAGGTTTCCCGCCCGCGTTCTCCCGGCTTTTGTTTCAGCGAAAACCCTGAAGCGCAACTATGTGCGCTTCCGGCTCTTATTGTCAAGCGAATTCTCCAACCCGTGCATACTTGCTCCTCTCCCCGTTAACTGTGTATTACAGAGTCACTCCCCCCCCCAAACCCTCTCCCCCCCTCTCTCACTCTCTCTTGCTATCTTTCTATTATCTTCACGTTACTCATGCCCGAGTCGCCTTGCGAAAATTTCTGGAGCTGATGCTCGCGAGACGCTTCGCCGATCGCGTTAATCTCTCTGGCCATTACGCAAAAAAGAATGATCTCGCGTCAAACCCCGCTCTAGGTGAATTCGATAATTGACGTTACGAAGTTCGTTTGGGTTTGTTTGGGTTAGGGTGAATTTTATCTGGGTTAATTTGATCATTCGCTCTACGAAGTTCATTTGGGTTTGTTTGGGTTTGGGTGAATTTTATCTGGGTCAATTTGATCATTCGCTCTACGAAGTTCGTTTGGGTTTGTTTGGGTTAGGGTGAATTTTATCTGGGTCATTTTGATAATTAGCGTTACGAAGTTCATTTGGGTTGTTTTGGGTTTGGCTGAATTTTATCTGGGTGAATTTGATCATTCGCTCTACGAAGTTCATTTGGGTTTGTTTGGGTTAGGGTGATTTTTATCTGGGTCAATTTGATCATTCGCTCTACGAAGTTCGTTTGGGTTTGTTTGGGTTAGGGTGAATTTTATCTGGGTCATTTTGATCATTAGCCTTACGAAGTTCGTTTGGGTTTGTTTGGTTTTAAGTGAACTTGATCTGGGTCAATTTGATCATTTGCTCTACGAAGTTCGTTTGGGTTTGTTTGGGTTAGGGTGAATTTTATCTGCGTCAATTTGATCGTTCGCTCTACGAAGTTCATTTGGGTTTGTTTGGGTTTGGCCGAATTTTATCAGGGTCAATTTGACCATTCACGTTACGGAGATCGTTTGGATTTGTTTGGGTTTGGCTGAATTTTATCTGGGTGAATTTGATGATTAGCGTTACGAAGTTCGTTTGGGTTTGTTTGGGTTTGGCTGAATTTTATCTGGGTCAATTCGATCATTAGCCTTACGAAGTTCGTTTGGGTTTGTTCGGTTTTAAGTGAACTTGATCTGGGTCAATTTGATCATTGGCGTTACGAAGTTCATTTGGGTTTGTTCGGGTTTGACTGAATTTTATCATCAACTACTCTAGATTATATGGTAACGATTTCAACGTCAGGTCCAGATTGGGTGCCAATTTGTTCATCAGCTTCCATTTAGAGTCCTGATGTCTTCAACATCGACTCTGGATTGGCGGTGTCTTGAATATCATATTTCCAGATATGTAACTGTTCGTTTGTACAAGGGTCTTCCAAAGTCCAATGAAGCAACGCGAAAAGAATATTCCATTGATGTCATGGGTTAGAATCAATTTTTTCATGGATTAGAAAAAAGCACTAGGATTTCGTGGTTTCACGATTAGCGGATCCGTTTTTCAAAAAATTGTCGTTAGACTCAGTGAGTAGACTTTTGATTATTCGTTTTCGAAATTTTAAAGATTGAGTCCCTTTTTCCATTTTTTAGGAATAGGTACTCCGTAAGGTAAAATTAATCGGTCAATATTTCATCGTAAAAGTATACCTGCGTGTATATTTTCAAATGTAAAAAGGATTGAAATCCAGATGTAGAGAATGATAGAGTCAGCCAAAATCATGGCGTTAGTAATCGTCGCTGAACTTGACGTAGCAATTGTAGTCCCTCAAACGAGGAAAGTTAGAAGATTAGGTTGGACCTTACATGGTTCTACGCGCACCCGCCGGAAGCCCCTCGGACATCAAAGCGTTCGGCAAGGCTTCCCGGGTAATTAATTCCCTTGCGCGTTACCGAGCCACGTCTCATATCCCTTCACCCTTGCCCGCGACTCGAGGCGCTTACTTCTACCGCTGGAAAAGCCTGGAACCGGGCCTCGTTTCATCGCTAGGGGAAACTTTCCTTCCGTCTTTACTACGGGTGTTCATTCGCCCTATCGGAAAAGTTCACTTTTCCAATTCCGAGCTCTTCGGATAACGCCTTGTCGGATACCGATTCGCAGAGCTTGAAGGCGCTGTTTGACTGGTTTTGAAGCAGATCAGGTAGGTAGAAAACTTGGTGCCTAAATAGTCACCAACTACGGAGGTTCACTTACAATTGGTTCACTATTGGTGATGGATCCAATCATGATCATGATCATGATGACGATACATTTATTATGCTCCAAGTACACTTATGGACAATAATGAGAATAATACAACAACATAACAAAATAAAAATAATATAATAGAAAATAAAAAGTTTGTACAATAATAAAAAATAATAATAGAAAACTTAAAAGATATATATGACGGTAATAATAACTTTTTTTTAAATAATCGTAAATAATTATTATCGTAAAAATAATTATAGATTAATAATAATTGAAGTAACTAGAAAAACAGAAAATCATATAAAATAAAAATATGATGCGAGCACGGCTTCGATACAATATAAAGTAGATAAAAGTTTAATATGGTTTACAATAAATATTAACCGAAAACCCAAAAGACAACCAAAACACTAAGAAAACTAAGAAAACAAAGAAACAAAAATGATGCGGATGGCAACCGACAATACCAATGAACGCCTTAACCCAAACAAGTTTCATGGCTGGAATCGTCGAAGAAGAGCCAATCCGGACGTCAAACGAATTCTGAAGAATCCCTACCGAATTGATCCATAACGATCGAAAACTGTAGCACTGGCCCAAACGAGCCATCCAAACACGACCACATCCGAAAAGCCAACTGGAACATCAATCCTATGTTAATGTTCCATATCATTTACAGTCCACTGTATAAGCTTTTGCTGGCATGAGATTTACGAAACTTGTATTTTGGAATATAAAGATGCGGAATTTTGAGCTTTCTGTTCAATCGAAGTTAAAGTGTCCTACCCCAGCCCAATTCTATCGAACCACCTAGACCGCTGATCCAAAAGTTTTATCAACTCCAATCCAAAATCCAGGAACACTTTTCAGAGCTGGGGTAGGAAACTTCGATTGCCCAGAATCCTCCAATTTCCGAATTTGAATTTACCGAAACTACAAATTTCATAAATTTCTGTGTTTGGGTTTGTTTAAAATCAAGGGTTTAAAATCCAACCAACAAACCCAAACAAATTTCGTAAACCTTGACGAAATTTGTCGTTTCGGACTATTAAAATTCGAAATTTTGAGCCATCTGGTCCACCGAAGTTCGGGTTTCCTACCCAATCCCACTTTTCATTCAAATTCCAGTTTTATACCTGGATTGGGGATCTGTAGAATTTGTCGAAAAGAGGAAAAAAGGGGAAACCGATCGGAGCAGTGACCCGGGCAATGATGCAACGCTGTACGAATGGTGTCTCCACTGATGAGAGCGTTGTAAGCGGGATATCGACGGATGGGACGTTACAGTCCTCCGAGGCGTCGTACAGGTGCATCGGTGGGTTGGTACGTGAAAGTACACGAACCATGGTCGCGAATCAGCGAAGGTTGACGAGGTAAGAGCGCACAGGTGAACCTTCCTGGTATCCAATCCCAGACGAGACTCGGAACGTTCTGGAAACGACTCCTCCTACATTGAGCTTTCGAGGGTGTGGCTTTTCATTGCGCGTGCACCGCACATTACGCCCACCCTTACCTGCTCCTTTCGCGCGCTTTTCTCTACGTTTTATGCCACCCCAAACGGAGGGCTTGAAAAAAGCCTGCTCATCCCTTGCCCATTGGGTAGAACGAGGGTCTCCAGCGTCCAGCTCTAGTTTGATGAGCTTTGGATCATCCATCAAATTTCTAGCCTGGATGACCAGCCAATTCTGAAAACATAGCGACCTCGTTCAAGGTCATCATTTGGAAAGCCTTCAAGGCTGTTCCGGAAAAACGCTTTTCCAATCTCCCAGCCAATTGCTCATTTCGGACGACTACAAGGATGACTATCTTTTTTTGTTCCTCGGGATATCATTCAGCCGCCTTTGCTGTTGAGACTCTCTTCGCCAACGCTAGATGTCGCAAGGTCTTCCTCCCTGGTCACAACGCCCGCTGTTTCTCCGGCGAATTTCTTGCCTACCCGGTTGGCACGCCGCTCTTGGTAGTCAAGCCGGTTTCGATCCTGGCAGCCTTCTACGCTCTTCTGCTGTCCTGCTCATCCCTGATACGAAACGGTCAGCCGAGAGAACTCGGGCTCCATCGACACGTCTGTGTAGTTACAACTTTATCCACTTGGAATCTGTCTCTTCGCGATTTATTCAATGCAGTTGTTACTTTCTGGACGAGACGATGAAACATTCATCTTTGGCTAAATCTTTTCGTCGTTAACTATGAAATTATGTGGATTACTGGAAAATGCAATTTTTGGAATTTTGGAATTTTCGCAATTTTTGCAATTGCAGCTCGAGTAAAAAAGCTTCAAACAACGATGATAAATATGCTCGACTTTTCGATCCTAAAAAAAACGTTAGAAACCCTTTCACCCTTCATTCCTAATTTAAGCTAATTTTCAATTTGATCTAAAATGAATTTCGAGCAAACTTTCAAAACTTTATACCCTATTGTCAACCTGACTCAACTTTAGGCTCGTGCTGGCTTAATCCAACTTTTAATTTCACACTTAATCCAGGACTCTATCGTCAACCTAACCAGAGCCAGGCTCCAACTTGAGCGAACTTTTAACTCCATTGGTAACCCAACTTGACCCAATTTCAAATGTAAACTAAGTTTCAACCGTAGGGAAAAATGTCTCCCCCATCGAAGGCTTTAACCAACGTAACAAATTACCGAGAACTCGCAAGGAGGAACGAAATTGCCCAACCGTTCGTGAATATTTTGGTGAATTAACTGGATATACCCGGACTCTCATTGGATCTCGGTGGGGTTGTTCGCGTTAAACTCTTGTTCAACTTCCTCGCTAGCCCGGAGCAGCCCCAGACGAGGAGGCTACACGCGAATGTTTGGCCAAACGTAACAAGGAGGGGAGAAGAAAGCGTAGGAAGAGGATGAAGGCAAGCAATGAGGGGAAGTCGTGGGAGGGTTGGGTGCAGAGAAGAAGAGAAGTGAGGGTGAGGCTCTGGGCCGGTGCGGAGGAAAAGCGTCGTGAGTTCCGCGCCGCTACGAACCACCCCTCGGCGTCGCGGCGTTTCGCGAGCCAGTTACCCTCGGGAAGCGGTCTCAGTCGGCCGCGGGCGAGCGTCGCGCTTCCCAACGAAACATCGCGAAACTTTTCCGCATCATCGACGCAATCCACCAAATTCGTCGAACCCAAACCAACCCAAAAGTCGATTTCCCGGTGCGTTGAAAAAAATAAATGAAAAAAACACTCCCAATAAAACCATTTGATTGGAACTTCATTGGCCAGGTATCCAGAAAATCACTTCCGGAAACGGCGTTGACAGTTTGATCCCTACTAAACGACCCAAACGAATCCTCGAATGTTTTTTTTTTCTCACGTCACCTGTCAATGATGACACTCGATGACAGCTGTGCGTTTCAATGAGATACGAACAGAGACACTTGGACGACTCGTTTGGTTTCGTTCGAAGCTGCCAGGTTGACCTTGAGGACCAAGGGCACTGTTGGCGTGATTGACAGCGTGTTTTGACAGATCACTAGTGTTTCGTACTTTTGACCTTGTCGCAGTAGAGGACGTTTTTTTTTTGGACTCTGCGTCACGAGACGCGCAACTTTGACGACATCCACGTGACCACGTGGCTTCCAGCTATCGCGCTAGGTATGATCCGTCTCGTGCACGAGGAAATGTTTTTTCTCCATCGAGGACTACGAGCTACTATCCCGCTAAAGAAGAAATCGTAGTTTCGAGCCAAAAAGAAAAAAGGTAAGTTTGGATTGTATTTTTTTCAACCGTCATTTTTCGTTGATGGATTTCAGTGATTTTTATCTGAATTGGCTCGATAATGATCGGTCGTGTAATTATTGGTACACGTTTCGAATTGATAGCTCTTTGGTCGTTTCCTCGCTCGCATATTCCGGTGAATGCGTCCAATCTTCCTCGGAAGCTTGACCGAGTCCATGGTGCAGTTAACCCATTAACGCACACACGCTGTTGGCCCTCGAGATGTGGGAGAGATAGGCAGAGGAAATTCTGCCATCTCTGGCAACCTAATGGATCCCATTGTTCAAGCTGTCTTGTCTAACAGCCTGCAAGGGGAAGGATTGGACGCTGTAGAAATTGCGTCATTGTTATAAGCCATATTCTTATTAAAGCAAACGCGCAAATTTTTTTTTTCGTCGTTGAAATTATATTCAATATATTTTAATATATTAAATATTTAGTATTTTAAAAAAATATGGTAAGAATATTAAAAGTATATATTTGGATATATTTAATATATTTTTAAATCCCTCTTAAAAAAACAGTGTTATATATTGTTTTTCGAAGAGACCTTTTAATATGTTTTTAATAATTAGCTATGTTTTTATTGAAGCTAACGCGCAAATTTTGTTCATCTTTAAATATATAATCAATTTTTCTTTAAAATCCTCTTCGAAAAACAATATATAACAGATTTTTGAATAATTAGTTGTCGGCATAGAAAATTTAGTATCAAGAAAAAAATCAAAATTTTATTCTGAACACAGCAAATTTTTAATACTTCTGAATACCCGAAAAGTAATTCTTTTTTATTTAATTCAATTCCAATTCGTCAACTTTAAACTGCATTTTTGTTATTTTTTTAAATTGCTTGTACGCTCAAATATTTTCCACGAGAAAACTCGAAAAACTATACAATATAATATTATATTTTTTATGATTCATATTAATGGTAATTCAACGCGATATATTCCAATATGTTTCATTACATACAACTTTAAACCACGCAATTCAATTAATTTTTCAGCACGATAATGATTTTCATCTGCATTATTTTTTCGAAGAAATTCAAAATTGTATTTTAAATTTATCAAAACGAAGATTATTAAATGTCTCAATTCCTCGATTTCGTCAAAGTGACACTAATTTCTGTCCCCTTCAAAATGCATTTTAAATTTGCAACTTTATAATTTTGATTTACGCGAAAAAGCATTTTATTTATTATTTTTTCCAAATTTGCAGTTTTTCCGAAAAATAATGCTTATAACGAAAATAGATTTTTTTTTCAGGACCCCTTGGAAAAACTATTGTATACTATTTTTTTTATAATAAATACATTTATGTAAATGATGATTTTTGTATGTACAAAATTAGTGTGAATGCAGCGCCGATACGAGGCGCATTCCGCGCTCTGTGGGTTTATAGGAGCAAATAACGTTTAATACGCGGGCTCGGGTACTCAAGAAAGGCAATCGGGCTCTGGGAAACCCTGATGAGCCTCCGTCGTATCGAGCATCATCGTACATTGTGCCTCAAGACGAGATTCGCTTACGATTACGTTAATTAATCTAATAAGTCTCGACTGTTAATTAATCTAATAAATTGTATGAGTCGTACACCTTAAACTCAAAGAATTATCCATCCGATATTTCCAGAAATAAAAAAAAAAACATTTTTTCTAAGAATTGAGAAGAAATATGACCCAAACTGTTGACGATTAGTGGAAACTATTTTTTTAAAAATACTTCAAGTAAATATAATTTATTTCGTATAGTGTGATCGCAAAAATTACGGAATATGTTTTTCATTAAATTATCATTTTTAAACTTATCAGTATTTTTGCCGATCTAAATAAAATAATTGCACAACGCTGACAATGTTACCCTTTTTCAATAAAAAAAGTTGCAACCACGAACAAAAAAAAAATATGTATACGAATATCCACAGAAAACTCATCGAAACGATTGACGGTTCGACGAAGAAAAAACCAGTCCATCATTTTTATTAGAAAAGCCCGAAAATAAAAAAAATAAAAAAAATGGGAGACGAAAGAGAGTCGAGAAAATAATAAAGAGAAAGAGGGAAACCTACAATAAACCAGTTGAGGATCGAATTTAATCGAGGCAAAAAGGAACGTTGAAAAAGTCCGCGCAAAAATTCGTTGCGTTGCCAGGAAATACGCTGTTTTTTTTAGCACCGATTCATCCTAACAGTAAAATCCTGTTTGGAGTCTATTATTTTTACCTGTACGAGAGGAAAAAAAAAAAAAAGAAAAAAAGATGAGGGAGAGAGTCGTATCTCGTTTTGGGAGGCGTGTCGAATGTGCGAAAATATTCGCTCGTGCGAATCTTCCTTCGCTCGGAGAACTTTTTTTTTCTTTGCTTATCCCCTCCCCGCTGGACCACGATTTCACCTCTCTCTGTCTCTCTCTTCGTCTCGCGCGAATTATTTTTTGGCTCCTCGCGACATCCTTTCAAGGTGAAGACGAGGGGCTTCCAGGTGTGGGGGAACGTGAGTTTGTTTGGGTTCGTTTGGGTTCCAGGAGTAGAGAGTTCCAGGAGTCTTGAATTTGTTTGGGTTTGTTTGGGTTTCAGGAGTAGAGAGTTTGTTTGGGTTTCAGGAGTAGAGAGTTTGTTTGGGTTTGTTTGGGTTCCAGGGGTAAGGAGTTTGTTTGGGTTACTGGAGTAAGAAGTTTATTTGGATTTGTTTGGGTTTGTTTGAATACCTGGAGTAGGGAGTTTTTTAGGGTTTGTTTGGGTTTCAAGAGTAGGGAGTTTGTTTGGGTTCGTTTGGGTTCCAGTGGTAAGGAGTTTGTTTGGGTTTGTTTGGGTTCCTGGAGTAGGAAATTTGTTCGGGTTTGTTTGGGTTTGTTTGAATTCCTGGAGTAGGGAGTTTTTTAGGGTTTGTTTGGCTTTCAAGAATAGGGAATTCGTTTGGGTTCGTTTGGTTTCCATGGGTAAGGAGTTTGTTTGGGTTCGTTTGGGTTCCTGGAGTAGAAAGTTTGTTCGGCTTTGTTTGGGTTTGTTTGAATTCCCGGAGCAGGAAGTTTTTTTAGGATTTGTTTGGGTTCCAGGTGTAGGGAGTTCCAAAAGCTTTGCGGTCCAGGAGTGCGACGAGGGAGGGGAGGGGGTGGGGGGGGGGGGGCGTTGCGAGACGCAGGATTTCGTACCGTTACACCTTATTTCATCCTTACGGGAGGCGGCGAATTCGTGAGGCGCGAAAAACATCCTGGCGCGATTAGGAGCACAGCTCGAGACGAGAGGTTCCACAGGACTCTACCTCCTTCCATGTATAACTGTATATACACGTATATATATACATACATAAATGTATATTGCCCAGGTATACTAGAGGAGCTCGTCCGGCACGGCGCAGGAGTCGTAGGAGGATGCGAAGGATGTGGAGATCGAGACTGCGAGAGCGAGCGAGAGAATCGACCGAAAGACAAGTGCAGAAACAAACGACGAGCGGGGCGAAGGGGGGGGGAGAAAGACGGAGAGTAGGACGAGAAAGGAAATTCAGAGCTAAGGATAAAAATCGAGGGTGGGGGAAGATTGGCAATACGAGAGATAAATTATCAGACTTTATTACGTCCTGGTGAAATTCTTCCACGAATGAATAATATTTAATGATTAAAAATGAAATTTCGTTACACGGGGAATTAAAGAGGAAAAAAAAATGAGCTAATAATAAAAATGGATGGACAAATATGCATAGCTTTTTTAATTATTGAGTTTGACTTAAAGATATTTGTTGATATATTTATCATTTTTTTTTGTATAATTATATTATTTGGGTGAATAGTTACGAATTTAATTTAATTTAATTAAAATTGGATATACAATAGGATAAGAAATCGAAATATATAAATATATAAAATATTTAATTTCTTATATAATAAGATAAAACATTAAAATAAATCGTAAATGAAATGAAATTAAAGAAATGATAATTTAAAGTTTTTAATACACTAGAACAAATGTAATCTAATTATCGTTGATGCAAATCATTTATTATCGTAGTTTATTCTCTATCCAATTAAATCCACAAGTAAGCATATGTATAGGATTAAAGTAATTCTATCTTAATAATTCAATTCCCACCACTATCAATAAACCCATTAAAAAACTCAAGATTATTTTCATTATTGTTATATATTTAAATTTTGTTCGGGTTTGTTTGGGTTGGGTGATTGGCTTTGTTTGGGTTAGGTGGAAAAATAATCTTGTTTATTTCTCAAATTTGATTTATAATACTTATAAGTATTATAAATTAAATTTATTTTTTCTATTACTATAATTTTCATTACAAGTAATATAACTATTACAAACAATTACAAATCTTAAAAGTATTATACTTATAACTTATTACTTATAAGTTTTCCTGAAATTTGATTTATAACTAAATCAAATCTAATTTATAATTAAATCAAATTTCAGTAAAAACAAAATTTCAATATACAAAAATAATGAAAATAATAGTAAAAAAAATAATCTTGAGTCATACATTATCAACCTGAGTGAAAAAGAGAGCGAGATAGATAGAGGTTCGTTATAATCTCGCTTGAATGGATTCCCGCGCCCCCGCAACTCGTTCTTATATTATACGCCCAGGATTAATATTAAATTTCACACGATGAGTGCAATTTCATTAACCCCACACCCCGGCGTTCTCGTCGCCACTTGATCGTCCTCGTCGTGTGCCGTCAACTCCCCTCCCCCCCCCTCCCCCCTCCTCCTCTTGCTCGCTCGTGCAAAAGCGGCCGAGCCAGCTTCCCAACGGAAGTAATAAATTGCTCTCGCCCGTCGTGCACAAAAATCGTCGGTCAAACTCCCCGGCGACTCGCACAACCTCTCTCCCCCCTCCTCCTCTCTTGAAGCATCCCAGCCTCTTTCGTCGTAACCTCACTTTCCGGCTGTCTCGAACTCCGACGAAGATCTTTCCGCCAATTTCAACTACCAAATAATTAATGTTCATCCCCGGGGGAGATGACGAAATTTCAAGAGAAATCACTTTTCCACTCTTCGATCGTCAGCACCGACCGAGCTGGCTTTTTCGCGAAATGGATCAAATCGCGAGAGCTTAAAGTGAGAAAAGTCTCACCGGCTTGGTGGGTGAAGAAGAGGGGGGGGGGGGAGAGAAACTTCCACTCTTCACTCTTGGTCACGACGAAGAGAAAACTTTGATTTTCTCCGTCTTGAATTTTCGCGCACTTCCGGTACTGTATTCGGGATCAAGCTCGATCTGATGCCGGCACCGATGAGCTCGATTTTCGGACACTGAAATGTCGGGAAAATCAAGTAGGGTATTTAGAGAATTAATCAGTGTTTTTTCTTATCGTGAGACCTTGACAAAACCTCGAGAAATATAATTACACATTAAAAATTGAATTTTCTTAATGATTTAATTCAAAATAATTTTTTTTACATAATTTTCAATAAAAAACTCCGATAAACATAATTTTAAACGAAAATTAGTTTTGTAATAAAATTACACATCTGAAACAGAACTTCCTTAATAATTTAATTAAAAATGTTTTTATTTTTTTAATTTTTATTAATTTAATTTAATTTTTTAAATTTGTATTAATTTAATCTAATTTTTTTAATTTTTATTAATTAAAAAATTTTAAAAATGTTACATAATTTTCAATATAAAACCTCGATAAACATAATTTTTTTAATTAATTTTCCAATAAAATTACATATTTAAAACTAACTTTCCTTACCAATTCAATTTCAACCAATTTTTGTACACCACTTTCAAGAAATAATTCCGACAGACATAACTTACAAAAAAAAAGTTGATTTCCCAATAAAAATCAAATAAAAAATTACCTTTTCTCAACTGAACGAGGCTTTCTGATGGAATTCCTCCACACACGAGGAACAAATAACCTCAAAACTAAGAAAAAAAAAAAACCAAAAACCCAACACCGAACGTTCGATAAAATTCAAAAATACTTCCCCCTCACCTTCCCCTAGCCGTTGGTACTAAATTCAACGATTACTCTCATAAATAAATATGTCAGCCAGGCACCAGTTCTCAACCCTTTTTTATCACACGTATATTTACACACATACGTGTATCAATATTTATATACACAGCCAGACGCGAATTTCTATGCACTATGCCCAGACACAGAGGGAAATAGAAATAGAGGGAGAGAGAGAGAGAGAGAGAGAGAGAGACAGAGAAGGCGAGTGTCTACACGTGAGATAGCACAACGTTTTACATAGAGAGCACCAACGAAGGAGGTCGAGAGCGAAGTAGAGAGGGCCAGGGGAGAAAGGGAGGGTGGAGGGAGGGTAACGCGTGTGCCAGTGAGGCAGAGGGTTGGTAGACACACACGGTAGGACCGAGAGGGTTGACTGGCTCTCTCCGGTCGATCAATAGCAGCCCCCCTCGCTCCTTACCTCCCCCTCCCCCTCCCCCTTCTCCTCCCCGTAGCTACCCCCCCACGGCAAACTCTTCCCTCTGCCCTCTTCCCTCTTGAACGTTACACATCGCCCTGGCTTGAATGCATGCGATAGGTAGCCCATTGCTATGCCACCCCGAAAGCCACTTTATATTTTAGTGGCAATGTTCTACAACCCTTCGTAAGACACTTCCTGTTTTTTTTTTATTTTTTTTATAAAATAGCCCTCCCCAGGAGAAGGAGGAAAGAGAAAAAGGCGACGAAGGACCGAATAACCCGGTGCTCGAGTCCGCGACAAAAAAAGCCCAACAACAATGCAGGCACGAGACCCAGGGTAGTATAGATGTCTTCCGTAGTCTCGTGTTACCAGCAATCTTGGAAGATGTCCGCTTAAAGGGAAGAATTACGAGGGTAGATGTGAACGAGAGGATAGACGGTTGACATCGTAGGGGGAAAACGGATCAGGTGCGAAATGAAGGGGAGAAAGATGAGAGTTTATGTTACTCGGTGATGGAGCCAATGATTCTTTTGGTTTTTTGGTTGGTTTTGGGAACGCGTGATGTTTATGATTTGATTGGTGGTTTTGGATTATTGACGTTTGTTTGGGTTGGTTTGGGTTTGTTTGGGTTTGGGTTTGGGTTTGGTGATTGGTAATTTTGGATTGTTCGGTTTTTTTGGGTTTGTTTGGGTTGGTTTGGATTATGGGTTGGATTTCGTGATTGGTAATTTTGGATTATTGAGTTTGGTTTTGTTTGGGTTAGTTTGGAGTTGTTTGGGTCGGTTTAGGTTAGTTTGGGTTTGGGTTTGGTGATTGGTAATTTTGGATTATTCGGTTTGTTTGGGTTTGGGTTTGTTTGGATTACTGTAGGTTTGGACTTCGTGATTGGTAATTTTGGATTATTGAGTTTGGTTTTGTTTAGGTTTGTTTGAATTAGTTTGGGTTTGGGTTAGTTTGAATTAGTTTGTGTTTGGGTTGGTTTGGGTTACTTTCGGTTAGTTTGGATTGGTTTGGATTTGGGTTTGGATCTGGTGATGGGTAATTTTGGATTATTGGATAGTAGATCGTTCGATTGATTTTGGGTTTCTTCGGGTTGGTAGACCTAATCAAGTCTAGAGATGAAAGTGACTCTCTGAGTTTGGCCGAGTTTCTCAACTCGCTTTGTTTTCATCCACCAAAGTCCGTAATCGAACATTTCCGTGGAAGACTTTCGACAGCCCGACAAGTATGACTTCGTACGATCGATTCCTAAAAAAACATATCATTTTTTGCCCCAAATTTAAAGACAATTCGACACGCGGAGTTTATCGGGAAAAAACGAGGCGAAAAAAACCCGGATAACATTGGTTCATGATTTTGTATTGAGTTAACATCTCGTATAGGTTCGCGGAGACGATTCTTGCCTCTCCCAGGGGACGTGTAGTTTCGTTGCGTATACCAACAACTTGTATCACGGATCGACGCGAGACACTTTTATTACGAGCCCATAAAATTGCTCCCGCTGCCCCCCCCCCCCCCCCCCCCCCCCCCCCTTGCGCGTAACTTGATACGTCCTTATCGTTGAACAATTGCAAAAAAAAACCAGTATCTGAGGGTGAGAAATTGGGTTTGTTTGTATTTGTTTGGGGTTTTTTGTGTGTTTTGGGTTTGTTTGTGTTTTTTTTGGTTTGTTTGTGTTTTTTTGGGTTTGTTTGTGTGTTTTGGGTTTGTTTGTGTTTTTTTTGGTTTGTTTGTGTTTTTTTGGGTTTGTTTGTGTTTTTGGGGTTTGTTTGGGTTTTATTTGTATTTGTTTGGGTTTGTTTGTATTTGTTTCGGTTTGTTTGTGTTTGTTTGTGTTTGTTTGGGTTTGTTTGAATTTGTTTGGGTTTGTTTGAATTTGTTTGTATTTGTCACGGTTTGTTTGTTTGTTTTCGGTTTGTTTATGTTTCTTGGGTTTGTTTGGGTTTGTTCGTGTTTGTTTGTATTTGTTTGGGTTTGTTTGTGTTTGTTTGTATTTCTTTGGGTTTGTTTGTGTTTGTTTTTTTTTGTTTAGGTTTGTTTGTGCTTATTTGTATTTGTTTGGGTTTGTTTGTATTTGTTTGGGTTTGTTTGTATTTATTTGGGTTTGTTTGAGTTTCACCCCTCGTTACTTCAATAGCAAGCCTCTCCAGCCTTTTTTCCTCTGCCTTCTACCTATAACCCGATACGTCATAATCGCTGAACAATTGCAAAAAAAGTGCATTATCAGGGGGTGAACGATTTCGCTAATTGTGGCAATTTTTCCTCTCCCATTCGGATCCTCTCTTTTTGTTTCTTTTCCCTGTCACCCTTTTCCGCCCTTTATCTTCCGGTTCTCATCCCTCCGTCGATCGCGTAGTCGATGAATCGAGGCAAGTCACACGAGGTCGCGTTAGCGTGTCGTAAATAAGTAAAGGTCCACCTCGTTCCCGGGACAAATTCAAATATTGGGCATGCCGTATATTTTATAAGGGAACCGGGAAGGGCAGGGTTTCCGCAATGACGTCTCGTTGTGGCTGAGCCGCACGAAGTATCACGAATGTATAAACGGGACATTAATTGTCTTCTCGTGCTACTCGGTACCAACTTCGTCACGCGCGAGCGTTGCGTGGTCGCGCATCAAACGCGCAATCGCTTTCCCTTCGATCTTCGCTTCTTATACGTCCTTTTCGCTGTTTCATGCCACTTCCATCTTTTATTTCTCGATTCTTTGCGAAGCTTTGTTCGTTCGTCGTTGACGGGAGCCGGATAGTCTACGGGGTTGATTTTGTTGCGTAGAATCTTTTTTCTATTTTTTTTTTAAATCTATTTTTTTACTATTTTATTCAGTCAATATTTTGGCTATTTTATGTAATCCATTTTTGTAACTTTTATTATTTGCTCAATTTTTTATTATTTTATTTAATCAATATTTATACTATTTTATTCAGTCAATGTTTTGGATATTTTATGTAATCCATTTTTGTAACTTTTATTATTTGCTCAATTTTTTATTATTTTATTTAATCAATATTTATACTATTTTATTCAGTCAATATTTTGGATATTTTATGTAATTATTCAGTCAATATTTTGGATATTTTATGTAATCAATTTTTTTAACTTTTATTATTCATTCCATTTTTCTACTATTTTATTTAACCAATATTTATACTATTTTATTCAGTTAATATTTTGGATATTTTATGTAATCCATTTTTGTAACTTTTATTATTCACTCCATATTTTACTATTTTATTTAATCAATATTTATACTATTTTATTCAGTCAATATTTTGGATATTTTATGTAATCCATTTTTTTAACTTTTATTATTCACTCCATATTTTACTATTTTATGTAATCAATATTTATACTATTTTATTCAGTCAATATTTTGGATATTTTATGTAATCCATTTTTTCAACTTTTATTATTCAATCCATTTTTTTACTATTTTATTTAATCAATATTTTGCCTATTTTATTTCTTCCATTTCTTTACGTTTATTATTAAATCCATCTTTTTTCCATTTACAATTTTTTGATAAATGAATTACATATTTTTCATCCGTAATCGAATTACGATTCGTGGTCTAGTGTCAATCGTTCATCAATTCCTTGTTTCCTGAATTATTGATTATGGATAGTAGCTCGTTATCGCGTTACTACTTAATCATTAATTCATTAATTTACATCTGAGCTGCGGGTAATTATTTTACTCGTTTGTCACACAAGTAAGATTACGAGACATCAACTAATGACAATCCCCCCCCCCTCCTTCCCATCGCTCATCCCATTAATTAATTCTCAATCGACTATTTTCTTTTTGCTTTTTATTTTTCCTTTTTATTTTTTATTTTTATTTTCACTATAAAATATATGTAACCAGCAAAAAAAAAAAACTTTTCAGCGAGAAAAAAAAACGGGACTATCGGATATTTATTGTTTTTTAATTTTCTTCATGATCGATCGTTCGTTACTGCGGAGGGTGATGTTGAGGCTGATGAATTAAAGCGTGGAAATTGAGGCAATGCGCGTGAATGGTAGGAAAAATGGGAACAAGAGTACAGGGGCGTATGAGGGAGTACGATAAACAGATTTTTCAATGGTATCATGTTGGCCGGATTCCGCGGTGTGGGAAAGCGTGGACGGGTTCGTGGCTGGTTTGACCCGGTTCCCCACCGAGGCGCCGTTGGCCCGTCGAACGTTGTCGGGATCCCTTAGCTACTGTTGCGACGGAACCTTCGAAGCTCCCCTCGATACACGTATAGGTTATATCTCGAGCAGGATCCACCGCCAAGGTCTCTCTGTTGCCTTCTCTATTCTCTCACCTCTATACACGCGCGGGCGCGCGTGCACGGATTTGATTGAATTTTTTCTCCGGGAAGAAATGTTTCCACCAAATGAATCCGTCGGAATATTGCATTCCGACAAGCGATTCGATTTTTTGTTCGTTTTTAATAAAAGACGGGCCAACTTTACCTCCTACCCGATCTCACTCTCTTTTTACCGCTCTGCCTTCGTTCTCCCCGCTTCAACGTTTTTCTCTTTCGCTGACCCTCTCTCTCTCTCTCTCTCTTTTGTATCCAAACAAACAAATCCGACCAAACAAACAAACCCAAACATCGTGTTGCTTTTTATATCCACGAACCCAAACAAACCCGAACAAAACCAAACGAGCAAACCCAAACATCGTGTTGCTTTTTATATCTACGAACCCAAACAAACAAACCCAAATATCGTGTTGCTTTTTATATCCACGAACCCAAACAAACCCGAACAAAACCAAACAAACAAACCCAAACATCGTGTTGCTTTTTATATCCACGAACCCAAACAAACCCGAACAAAACCAAACGAACAAACCCAAACATCGTGTTGCTTTTTATATCTACGAACCCAAACAAACCCGAACAAAACCAAACAAACAAACCCAAACATCGTGTTGCTTTTTATGTCTACGAACCCAAACAAACCCGAACAAAACCAAACAAACAAACCCAAACATCGTGTTGCTTTTTATGTCTACGAACCCAAACAAACCCAAACAAACCCAAACAAACCCAAACAAACCCAAACAAACCCAAACAAACCCAAACAAACAAACCCAAACATCGTGTTGCTTTCTATGTGTACGAACCCAAACAAACCCGAACAAAACCAAAGAAACAAACCCAAATATCGTGTTGCTTTTAATATCCGCAAACCCAAACAAAACCAAACAAACGAACAAACAAACCCAAACATCGTGTTGCTTTTTATATTCGCAAACCCAAACAAAACGAAACAAACGAACAAACAAACCCAAACATCGTGTTGCTTTTCATATCCACGAACCCAAACAAACCCGAACAAAACCAAACAAACAAACCCAAATATCGTGTTGCTTTTTATATCCGCAAACCCAAACAAAACCAAACAAACGAACAAACAAACCCAAACATCGTGTTGCTTTTTGGGTCCACGAACCCAAACCAAACCAAACAAACAAACAAATAAACCTAAACATCGTGTTCCTTATTATATCCACGAACCTAAACAAAGCCGAAGAAATGGTTAGATAAAAATTCTTTTGCATCCGAGCAAACCCAAACAAAATTCATTAAAAAATCATCAGCATCATTGAGGGGTGAAATCAAACCAAATCCAATTAAACCCAAACAAACAAACAAACAAACCCAAACAACATGTTGCTTTTTATATCCACGAACCCAAACAAAGCCGAACAAATGGTTCGATAAAAATTCTTCTTCATCCGAGCAAACCCAAACAAAATTAATTTAAAAATCATCATCATCGTTGAGGGGTGAAATCCAAATAAACCCAATTAAACCCAAACAAACAAACAAACTCAAACAAACTCAAACATCGTGTTGCTTTTTATATCCACGAACCCAAACAAACCCAAACAATCGGTTCGATAAAAATTCTTTTTCGTCCGAGCAAACCCAAACAAAATGAATTTCAAAATCGGAGATTTCCATTAATTTTTTATTGTTTCGTTTCGAAACGAGATTTTTCTTGCGCAGCCCTTCGATATGCGTCTCTCGTCCTGTCGGTTTCGAAGGATCGCGACAGTGCGAGTGCACAGGGTGCAAGCGGCCGGGCGTAATTTGCAATTTTAATTTGGCCAGAATTTTAATAACGTACATCGATGCTTTGTGGATGTGTAAACACTCTCTCTCTCCCCCTCTCTCTCTCTCTCGTCTTTTTCCAATCCACGTGACCGCTCATTTGAGGACCAACACACGACGGTAAACACTACACCAAATTCACGTAAACAAATATTTTCCCAGTAAAAAAAAATTCAAAAAACCAAAAAAAAAAAACGAAAAGAAATAACCATCCGGATGTCACGAAAACCAGACGTTATGAAAATTGAAATCAGCGTGGGGCTTGCGGAAAAAAAGCGATTGATATTTGGCAATTTCTGTAAAATTAATCACGTCACGATGATCATACCGCATCGGCGTTGAACTCGAGCGTGCTGCGAATCGTCGCCTCCATGACCCTTCCCGATCATTTTTTTTTTTCGTCAACGTTTCACTGGCTTTTCTCTCAACCCCCCCCCCCCCCCCCCCTCCTCCCCCCCTCCCC
>JAPYZJ010002378.1:0-20974 GCA_030522765.1 Ophioninae sp. B BG-2022a
ATTTGACATTTCCGTATTCCCAAAAAAATCATGTTTTTATGAAATCCAAAATCCAAATCCAAACAAAACGATTTGACATTTCCGTATTCCCAAAAAAATCATATTTTTATTAAATCCATGAATTAATGCATAAAGTATAAAAGTGAAAAGGGATTTGCGTTGAATTCGAGTTAGCGAGGAGGATCTCAAGTGCGTAATGTATATGATGTTAGGGATTCGCGAAGGTAAAATGAAAGAATTCAAAGAGTCGAGCCATATCTCGGAGTTTTCCAGTTCTCTCCGGCTATTTCTTGGCGCTCCTGAGGAATGTGGGTCGAGTTTCAACCGAGCTCGATGCTTATGGTTCGCGAAGTCCTTCCAGCTGTTTTTTTTTCTCGATTCAACCTTTTTTCTTTTTTATTTTTTCTTCATCTTTTCTTCTTTTTTACTCGGTCTATATTCGCGCTGCATAAAGCTGAAAAAAATGACAAAATCGTTCCGTCAAGTCGTTTTTTTTCAACGGTCGCATTCAGGCCAGTGCAAAGACAGTGTAAAGGAAAAAAGGGTCAATGAGGTAAAGTGGCCCTTTCTGCGTCGCTCTATTGCCTTTAAATTAAGTCAGAAAAATTCTAAAACTGTTGCTTTCTCTCTCTCTTTTTTTTTATCTCTGAGATATTCTTTTCAGTCTTTGAACCTCGAATTAGTTTGACAAAGGCAGTGATTTTGTGGAAATATACAGGGTGTCCAGGAATTAATGGATAACCTTGAAACGGATTTTAATACAACTAACGACCATTCAGAAAAAAAATAGAAATTAAAAAAAAACCAAGCAGTTCCAAAGATACGATTTTTTAAAAATAATATCGACGTTTTTTGTTATCTTATTTTACATTTTTGTACACCACGACCAAAAATTAATGAATTCCATTGGTTTTTTAGTATTATGATAATGCCCGATAACCGAGCTAATAGATAAGCAATCAATAGCATGCCTGCAATTACATGGCTTTAAAAAAAACAACTTTAATTATTGTCCTAGTGAAAAATTTATAAAAAATGTTCATTTTGACGATGTTTAAACGACCATAGTATTAAAAAAATGTATCGAAACACAAATGACCAACAATTTAGAAATAATCTGTGCTTTAAGCAAAAATTTTTTCACTAGAACAATGATTAAAGTTGTTTTTTTTTTAAAGCCATGTAATTGCAGTCATGCTATTGATTGCTTATCTATTAGCTCGGTTATCCGGTATTTTCATAGTGCTAAAAAACCAATGGAATTCATTAATTTGTGGTGTACAAGAATGTAAATTAAGGTAACAAAAACGGCGATATTATTAAAAAAATCATATCTTTGGAATTACTCGGTTTTTTTTTTATTTCTATTTTTTTTCTAAATGGTCGTTAGTAGTACTAAAATCCGTTTCAAGGTTATCCATTAATTCCTGGACACCCTGTATAAAGCTAAAAATCTCGAAGTTCATTGTCTCGATACTTTTTTTTATTAAGGGAGTGAAAATTAATGAATAATTAATGGCCGAAGAATTTTTTTTTTAATGTCTTATAAATCGTAGGATTTTCGCCAAAAAATTTTCACGATTGCTTGGAAATCAAAACTTCGAATGACCAGAAGGCTCAAAATTCCGAATTTGAATTATACCAAAACAACAAATTTCGTAAATTTTTCGGTTTGTTTGGGTTTGTTTAAAATCAAGGGTTTAAAATCGAACCAACGAACCCAAACAAACCCAAACAAATTTGGTAAACCTTTACGAAATTTCTAGTTTTTGACTAGTAAAATTCGAAATTTTGAGCCTTCTGGTCAATAAAAATTCGGGTTTTCTACTCAGCCCCGTAGAAATTACTCGCAAAGAAAATACGTTTTTTTTTTTTCATTCGGAGATATACAAAGAGAACCCAATTACGCAAGCGCGTCGTTAACTGTCTCGACACAGTCCGTATTTTCACAGCGCAAATTTCACCGTTTTTTTGTTAGGTCTCGTTGAACGTTTATCGGTTCGCGAAACATCTGGAACGACAATGTTCTCCCTTTTTTTTCGATTGATCAATCGCGCTCGACGAACCGACAGCTCTAATCGAGTTAAAAAAAAGAAAAACGACGAACACGGGAGACGTTAATTACTAAAGACAGACGTACACGTATATACAACGTTCGGAATGAAAATAAAAAAATCAAATCAAGTATTTTTACCGTAGAAACATTTTTACGATAACGAATATCAGAACTTTTTACTTATTATTTATTTATTTACTTATTTTTTCTGTGAACAGTATACGTACACGTGAGTACAGTCAAGTCTACGTTTCTAAATTAAAACGCCAATGGAAACAAGTTTTTTATTCGCCATGGCATTTTTTTTCGTTCAATGAGAGCATTGTTTATTCATGATAGCAAAAGGGGTGGGGTAGGAAATTCAAACTTCGAATGAGCAGAAGGCTCAAAATTCCGAATTTTAATTAATATTAATATTAATACACTAATTATTATTAGTGTATTAATATTAATATAATATATTAATATTATATTATTATAAGTAATGATATATTATTACTTATATATTACTTATATATTAGTAATAATAATAATATAATTATATTAATATATTAATCATTTTATATTATTGTAATTATTGTAACATTATATTATTATATATATCATATATCATATATAATAATATAATGATTATAATATATTATATTATTAATATAAGTGTAATATATATTAATATAATTATAATTTCTTATAATAATATATTGTTGTAAGTAATAATATAATCAGTGCATTAATATTAATACACTAATACACACTCTTCAATATTGATACCACACTCAGTGAATTTCTGTTTTTTTTTGTCCGTTCTTACATAAAAATTTCCCAAAAGCGTGACATGGGAACGAGCCTCTTCAACCCTTTGCTACTTTTCACTCATTCGACTCTTCCATCCTCGCGTACACGACGAACCGAGCATTAATTAGCCTAATCGATTCTTCATCTCTTTTTACCTCTTTTTCTATCGTGACTCGACTGCCCACTCCCCTCCACGCCTTTAATTAAAACGAAAAGTACGGCTCCGAATTTCTGGTACGAGGAAAATTCGACGATCGCCAGAGCTGTTTCATCACCCGAGATAAAAAAAGATTGGTTTTTCTTTTTTTTTTTTTTTTTCGTTCCCATCGATTTTTCAGCGATCACTGAACGAGCAAAAAATGGATTATCCCTCGATGTACCGTAAACGAAAAAAGAAATAGCAGACGGTTAAGCTCGAGACGTTTCTTGGACCGGATGATATTTTGAAAATCAGAAAATCCGCTAATCTCTCTCGAGATTTAGCTCATCCTTTGCCTCTGATATCACGTTTATTCTAACATATATTTAAAAAGCGACGGAGTCTGGCTTGGATGTTCAGATATAAGAGAGTGGGTTTGAAATTTGCATTGTTAAAATGCAACGATTTTCTTTTTTTTCGTTACTTCGTTTTTACTCGTAAACAAAATCACTAGTGGCTAATGAGTCGGCTAGATTTTTTGTATTTTTTTTTGTAGCGTAAATCCGACTAAAGAAAAATTGGAAATTGATCAAAGGAAATTTGTAAATTGGAAAATAAAATTTGGAAATTAAAAAAAAGATTCGGAAATTAAAGAAAAAAATTGGGAATTGAAAAAATATATGGAGATTGTACAAAGAAAATTTGGAAATTGGAAAAGAATATTTGGAAATGACAAAAAAAAAGAAGATTCGGGAATTAAAGAAAAAAAAAATTGGGAATTAAAATAAATATATGGAGATTGTAAAAAGAAAATTTGGAAATTGTAAAAAGAAATTTTGTAAACCCAAACAAAAACAAAATTTGGTAATTGAAAAAAGATGAGATTGAACGAAAATGATTATTTTTAAATATCTCTATTTTTTTCCACTAAAATCGTAAGTAAAATACCTCAACAATTATCCAAATGCTTTATTGCAATCACCTAGAATTAAAATCTGAAAAAAATGTCTCCAAATAATCGATCTGAGGAAATAAAAAAAAAGAGAAAAGAAAATTTGATTGCGTCGCAACAATGCGAATTTCCACTCCATGAAATAAAAAAATAATTTTGTATTTTTTCGAGAAAACAGCATTTAATTGGAAACTGCAAAGGCGAGAGCAATCTCTTTGAGGATTGAAACCAAGGGTTTAGCTGATGATGAATATTACAAACGGGTCAGGGAGGGGAGGGGGGGAAGCTTTAACGGATCGGACACAAGCAAATCATAAAGGATCGGGGCTTCACAGTGAGAAAGATAATTGGATTTAAAAAAATGTCTGTCACGCGTTCTCTCTTTTTCTTCTGGTGGAGGATCAGTGAAATGTCATAGGATAGACGAGAAACGCGTAGGATCGCGAAATTAAGTCTTGTCTGAAATTCGGAGAACGCGCGAGAGAAATAAATGGCAAAGGGTCGTAAGAAATAGAAAGCTCGAGAAACGAAGATAAAGTCAACTTATGAAAAAAAAAAAAGGGTGAAGGTGGATCTTGGATCGATATAATGTGCTCCAGTTAAATTGGAGTTCGTCACAGTTTCGCCGATTTATCGCATGTGCACTCGTGTGCGAGAACTGTTAAAGTTTCCTCGGCGAATTATCATCGATATCGAGCGAGTTTCGAAGCAAAATATTTCACGTTGTCTATAGAGAATTGAAGAACGAAAAAAAAGTCCAGATATAATAAACCTTAATTTTCGAAATTTCAGTTTTATAGAAACGAAATGATTAATTAAACTAAAGTGATTAATCTTTTGATCTGTTATTAAGTAATCTGTAATTAAGGGAATCGAATTAAATTCATTTTCGAATTCATTCGAAATTCATTCATTTCATAATTATTTTCATCCATTTTCATTTATTTTCATAATTATTTTCATTCGTTTTCATAATTATTTTCATTCATTTTCATAATTATTTTCATTCATTTTCATAATCATTTTGACATTCAAAGAAATTCGGTATTATAAAATATGAGATGTATATTTGTCTTTTTTTTAAAGTTAGTTTAGTATAAAAATTTCGAAAAATCGTTCGTTGGTTGAACGCAACGGAATTTTTCCCAAAATTTCACGTGCCAAGAATTTCAAAATTCTTCGTTCTTATTGAATTTTAAAAATTAGTTTTTAAACAATAATGATGAAATATTTCACCCAGAAAAAAAACCCAAATTTTTTTAAACATCGAAATATAATAATAAAAAAAAAGATTGTTCAAATTTCGAAAGGATTTTTACTGGAATAATTTGCATCGTTAATCTAAACACTGAAAGTGTAAAAATTAATGTAAAAAATTAACAGAACGATGGAATAGCATAGCGACGAACTTCCGGATAAATTGTACTATTATAATTTCCCTGATTCACTATAATCAATAATAAATATAAACCGGAATAAATTTATTAATTTTTCGAAATGGCCAAATAATTATAACACGTGGGAAATCAATTTCAGGATATTATAAAATATTTATGCAAAATGTCAATATAATTTTGTCTCCTCGAATCAAATACACTTGGATCCCTTTAAATGTTCTTCAACTACTGAAACGTGAAAATATTCTCGGGATAATTTATAAGCGTGTAAATCCTCTCGTACAGCAAAACACATTATTCTCAGGTTTCAGGATTGTGATCCCTTTGGAGGCTGAGAGAATCCAACCTACCCTTTGTGTCACACAAGCGAATGTTTAATAATTTTATCCACGAGAATATTGCCAGTCAAGTGTAAATTATAGGAATAAGCAGAGAGGTCTTTGACGCTGATGCAGCCAGTCGAGTCCTATTTCGTTTCGAAAAAATCGATTAACGTTGCGAACAAAGCTGCAAAACGAAATGTCATTGTGATTCTCAAGAGGATCACTGTTGGGTTCCCAAAGGAGATGAGACGAAAACTGATGGGTATTTTTCGTCACCTGTTGGTGAATTTGATTGATTACCGAGCGAAAGGAAAAATAGGGAAAATTTATTTTCGTTTCAGTTTTGGTGGCGAGTCGAGTTTTTTTGCCCGTGGCAATCTACTTAGTAAAAATGTACTATGTTGATGTATCCTGTGATATATTTACATCGCAGTTATGAAAAATTTATCGATCTGTTTTTTTAGGAAAAAGTAAAAAATTTTTTGACGAAACAATAACCTATTTTTCGGGATAAAGATAACAGATTATTTTTAAAAAAATGGAAAATAAGAGAGGAAATAAAGTAAAGTATTATTTCGAACAATTCGTTGACTTTGGCTAGGTCAAAGGGCAAAGAGCAGATCCCTTCTGAAACTTGTGTTATCATCAAAAATATTTGTTATCATCCAAAACTTTTGTTATCATCCAAAATCTTTGTTATCATCCAAAATCTTTGTTATCATCAAAAATCTTTGTTATCATCCAAAATCTTTATTATCATCCAAAACCTTTGTTATCATCCATAACCTTTGTTATCATTCAAAACCTTTGTACTATTTAGAACTGTCCAGTCCATATATTAGGTTTAGGAGTAAAACTGAAAAATCAATTTTGTGCGATGTTAGCCATTTTTTTAATTTGCGGTAGGATCGATGAAACAATTGTTAAAACTTATCAAGAACTGTCAAACTGTTCAGCAGTTACCATGAACCATTTCTGATTCTCTAGAGTGACTTTCAAGACGTTACATCATACGGTACGAAGGTTTAGGGTCAAAGGGCATTGAGCAGTGATAAAAACAGTTTTCAGGGAAGCAATGCTTTCGATTTATAGGGTCCCATATTATGCAGTACGAAATTCAATGTCTTCAAGGGCTTACCAGGAACTAGATTTCCAATAATGCACGAACTGGTTTTTCCCTTCGTATTTGCCCGGACATTGGAATTCCCTTATCGTGATAGATAAGCCCTGAAGGGTTTCCGCATGCTAGGGGTTCATGGAACGTGTAAAACTCAAAGGCATGAGACGAGTGTGCCAGGAGACTTGGAAGGCTTGATAGGGTTCTGCTTTTTTGCATATCCTTTAGATAAGGGAATTGGATGTTCTTTGGACCAAGGGTGCACGTTTTCCGATAAACATGAGAGAAAAAAAATGAGCGGTTTCAGAAGAGAGAGATAAATGAGTGAGAGGAAGTTGTGCAATGAATTTAATGGATTTTTTTTTACTTCGGTTGAATTCGTCCACGTGAAAAATTGTTCGGGTTGTTTTGTAAAAGATTTTTAGGGTGATGTGGTCTCTTCGTGATCCTTTTTCGAATAGGCAAGTCCAAGGAAAATAATTGAGGTTGAACGCAACGTTGCGAGGCAAAGAAAATAATTATTTTTTAATTTCCTAATTAAATTAATTTCTTAATTAATTCTCTAATTATTTAATACTGTGATAACATAGAATTCAAATAGAAAAAAAATATATTGCCAAATAATAGATTTGAGGAAACAAAAAAAATGAGAAAATAAATTTCGTTGCGTCGCAACGATGCGAACTTCAAGTCCATGAAAATTAGGGATGATTCGGAAGGTTCAATCGTGAATTTCTGTGAACTTTATGGAATTTCCTTCGGTTGGTTTGTCATTGAAAATAAAGCTGTAACTTTCTCTCTTTTGCTTTATCTGACTCTTGCTGTCACATTCCAAAAACCACACTAGGCAAAAATGAGATTTTCAATTTAAACGGCTTATTGAGAGCTCCTTGGCAGAACCCTCATCCTGATGGTATCACCATTCGTTCATACCCTTTCGAATCGAAACTTTTCGTTTGGAACTAATTTCATTTGCTGCTCGCTCCGAGACATTCAAAATCGCGATAGTCCCCGTATCGAATTTACGACACTTCTCACCATACGTGCACACAGGCATACGTACATCTCAAGACAGCCGAAATTTCACGAGCGAACTCACACACCGTTTTCACAAAGAGCAGACCTGCGCAAGATTACGCTCGAAGTATTTTCCAACGCTTTGACACGTTTATCTACCAACCTTGCTCATTATACCCAAGACTATAAACGTAGAACCTGATACGACGCTTTTTGCAATTAGGGTCTGTCAATGACCGCAGGTCTAGGGAATTTTACTAGTGACTTTGTAATATCGCATATGACTAGATTTGGCTTAGTATAAATAAGGCCTAATGTAGTTTATTTGGGTTTGGAAAAATTTAGAATTTTTCTAGTGATTTCGTAATATCACATATGACTAGATTTGCCTTAGTATAAATAAGGCCTAGTTTCATTTATTTAGAACACAAGTTTAAGCTTTTTTTTTGAGAAAATAAATGTTTGATTTTAAAAAAGTATTGCGTCATCAACTGATGATGAACGTGCTATTTTGATTCACCGCGTGATCCAAATATGAGTTGAAGTCCAGCACTCGTAAGTTCTCACATAGCTATCCGCTTTTCTATGCGTCATGTGATGATCCATGTACGATTTCGATATATGAAATACACGTGTCTATCTGAATATCTCTTTGCTTCGTTTGGATGTGTTGTTCTGATTCATCGCGTGATCCAAATACGAGGTTAGTACTCATAAGGGTCACGCAGTGGCTTTCTATGCTTCATATGATGATCCGTATACGTCAATGTAACCTAAACCTGTCTATCTGTGATTTTATCAAAACCGCACAAAGATCTGTACAGAATTCAATAAAATCCAAATCCTAGAATAAATTAATAAATTCGTAAGCTGTTTTATCATCCAAGGACAAGACGAAGTGAAGAAAGTGATAGAAACGAATTTTTGGTTTTGGCAGGTTTAACTTTTCGAGTCTAAAGTCCCAGTTATCAATTAGACGTCTTTTAGAGGCAGATATGATCCATTCGATTCTCTGAAAATAAGGACCACCACTGGTTTTTCGTTTCGTCGCAGTAGTCCTTTGAGAACGTGCACATTGACTTTCATCAATGTTCGATGCGTTCGTATGCGCTAGAAGGGTCCCCTGCGTCCTTTCTCCATCCGGCATCATTTCACGCACCATCGAGTCCTTCATTCGATTCCGGACATCAGCGATTATCGATGCGCGTAGCCAATCGTGTGTATCGTTTCGCGATATGGTACGCAACCAACCAAAGCGGAAATAACTCGTAATCGAATTGATTAAATAGAACTGGTTGGTGAGCAAATAATACACAAGACTGGATGTGGGCAATAGGTAAACTGGAAAAGAACATAAAAGGAGGGAAACAATGAGAATAAAAAGTGACTACGTGGTCAGTAGGAAATGGAGAAACCTAGCTTCGCCATGTCCACAATGTCTCATATGGAAATCCTGATTTTCATACCATTTCCATTGGGCCATTTTGTGCCATTTTTTTTCAACAGCAACATCACGCAATCCCAAGTGTTTATGAAATTACGTTAGACCAAACGTACTCGAGTGTCCATCAGCTAAACGGATCGAAAAAAGTCCACTAGAAAAAGCCAATGATTCGTTCTGATAAAAATCCAGATTATGACTAGAACAGAGAGAATTCCTGATAGCTAGCTCAACGCAGACGAAGGCAAATAAAAATTGAGTGGCCCCATACTCACGTAGAGACGTATCGTTGTATCTGTACAACACGAGCAGGGTGTGGAGCACCAGGAAAGGGGAGGATACAAGGAGAGGCACCGTTATAACCCCGCCGTTCGATCAATAAGAGTTCTCCATGCACCTCCACCCCATACGACCTAACGCAACTTACCACGTATAAACGAGAGTTTTGAGAGCGTGTATGGGTCCGGATACGACTCGCGGGCAGGATTACTACACGTGCAAACGGACACCCACAAACGCAATCGTGATTGGTCTTCACTATTGGGCTCTTTCTATTGCCTCTTTGATAAATACCTTCATGGGAATAGGAAAATGGACTTTAGGGTCAATTCGCTTGCGCAATGTCCAAGTTGCTTCGTTTCTCTTCAAGAAATAGTAAAAAAAAGAAAATCCTAGGAAAAGATCATCCAAAATGCTGGTTAAAGAATCGCTGATTCCGTTTGCGATTTTTCATGATTTTCCTTTCGATTAGATGATCAGACTATCCAGAATTTTCAATCGCACATTTACGCTTGGGGTAAGTAAAAATACGTAAATAGCAGAGTTTGGGTTTTCCAAGAATCATGATGATTTCGAATCCTAAGTGAATATAATATGGATGAGGATAAAAACCTCTAACGTCGCAGGTATTTCACAGATGTTTGGCACACTTTAGCGAAATACATTTTCTATGATAATGGGATTGGAGTTTCCATTATTCGAAGCCATTAAGAATGAATATTTTTGAATTCGTTTGATTCCTCTGGGCCAATGCAGGGGAATCCCTTACGTATGCTAACCACAAGCAACTATTTTTTTAGCCTACTTGTGTTAGCACGAGATTTACAGTACCCATCTGTGAAAGAAAATTTCTGTATCGATAAAAATTAAAAAAATAAAACTAAAATAAATTTTATATTGATCTGACGAGAAAAAGTTCTGGCGATATTTTTAAGGACTCTCCTAGGAAAAACTAGGACACCAAAAGAAAATCCATTAAAAAACAAAAATTTTGACAAACTTGCTAGATTTTTACTGCCATAAATATTTATTCAACGAGATAAAGTTATATCGTGAAGAATTCCTTGGAGGCAACTAAAACTCAACTTAAACACGAGGACTTCAAATTCCAGACCATACGTCCGTTCGAACCGTACTTGCGATATTGGACAGTAGTTCAGTTGGACATTGATGGAAGGTTGGAAAGATCGCAGGTGCCTGTCAGTTGCGATACTAGGTTATCGGCCCAAGCTCGATTGTTCCGTCATGTAGCTATGCGTATACACTTGAACATTTTTCAGGTCCGGGGCAAGGGCAAAATACTTTTTCCGTTTCTCATTTTCCTTGACATCGTTTTTACCCAATAAACGTTGGGGTAAAACTACAAGTTGAAATGTTTTTTTTTTGGTTGAGAATTATTTGTATGGACGTGAAAGATTAAAAAATAGACGTCATCGTGTCCACCAATGAAATTTTTATATATTCATCCGGAAAAATTAAAATATAGATTTTTACCAGTATTTAAAGCGTTAAACTGCATGGAAAGGGTCACCGGTCAAAATCCGGGAACAAACTCCAGAAATAACAAAGTTTGATTCGTTATAACCTAAAATTGGACAATGTTGACTAATAACACTGTAAAACAAAATTTACGAAAATTGGGCCAATGAAATTCCGGAATCAAATAGAATCTGCCATTATTGTAATTTGTTAATAAAAAATCTGGTCAGTCACTGATGCAACCCTGATTTTCAGTTTGGAGACCCAAGACTTTTTCAGGATTTTCCCCAATTAGGTAATTTCCAAAATTCAACGTTTTTGCTTCCTGGTGTCCTGTCATGAAAAGAACAACCCTCGATCTTCTAATACATATTAGGTGTAGTAAAAAGAAATGCATGATTTTTCCAATAGATGGCTTTAGTTTGTTGTTTGGGTTTAGACAACTGTCCAAACCCAAACAAACCCAAACAAACTTTAGTTTGTTTGGGTTGGGACAACTGTCTGTATCTCCCATCCTATAACTCCGATTGGATTATACCAGATGCCATTAGCAAGATGACATTTCGTACTCAAAAAGCTTTCCCGACAGTTTTGTGATTGGTTGACTCAGTTTGAGATTGGATGACTCCAGAAAATAATGGATTTATTTTTACTACCCCTAAATTTTTTTTTTTCACGTTTTCATTATTTCTGATTCGAAGATTTCGTAATACGCAGATTCAAGCAATCACAGTGCTGGCTCAATTTTCGAAAATATCTCGATTAAATTGACCTCCAGTTTCCGCAAGTGCAGTGCTTTTGAAACATTGATTTCTCCGTAAAACAGGTACGCTCGTTACCTCTAGCTGCAAGCTACCGACACTGAATTAATTGTTGATTACGACGTAATGAGAATGAATTGTGTATAATTAAGGCACCGAGAGACTCGGTGCCCATCGTATTGGAATGACGTCGGTTTTAATCAGACCAGCCTGTTCTAATCTGACGCGTAATTGAAATGCATCATCTTATACTTCCGCGTAAAGAAATATTAATGAAAATATGAACTGTTGTAAAATTATATTCAAAATTTTTTCGTTCTCGTTTCACGATAATTAAATTAATAATAAATAATTGATAATTAATAATTAATTCCTAGTGCGAAGTGTTACAAATTTATATAAATCGTAAAATGTTGGTAATACTTTCTTTCTACTGATTTACAGTATTTGAAAATTAGGACGATCATCGACTTTTCGAAAAAATATTATTTTGGAAAAAATGTTCGTTTTTTTTAAAAGTGTTTTAGTGGTAGGTTTACTCGGCATGAGGAGCATGAATGAAACAAAGGAAGGAGAGATGGTTCTCAGATCTCAGGGCTCACCACAAGGGACAAATGACTTCCACAGTTCACGTTTAATTGCGAGTAAGCATTGCAGCTACTAATAATAATAATAAAATCAACAAATGCAAATTCTCGGTACTCATTTGTACACCTATTTACTCACTTATTGATTTATACTTTTTGCAACTTTATGTGCACTCGGCAGCGAGTATACGAATTCTGTGATACACTGATAGCAGAATTGTAATTATAAATGGAAAGTGGTTAATTTTGAAAAACTCTTTTTGGGTACGAAAATTCGTGACTAAAAAGAGACGAAAATTCGTCATATAAAAAAAGAAAATTCGTAACCAAAGAGAGACCAAAATTCGTCATACAAAAAGAGACGAAAATTCGTCATAAAAAAAAGGGACGAAAATTCGTTATACAAAAAGAGAGGAAAATTCGTCATAAAAAAAAAGGGACGAAAATTCGTTATACAAAAAGAGACGAAAATTCGTCATAAAAAAAAAGGGACGAAAATTCGTCATAAAAAAAAAGGGACGAAAATTCGTTATACAAAAAGAGACGCAAATTCATCATAAAAAAAAAGGGACGAAAATTCGTTATACAAAAAGAGACGAAAATTCATCATAAAAAAAAAGGGACGAAAATTCGTCATAGAAAAAGAGACGAAAATACGTCATGCAAAAAGAGACGAAAATTCGTGATAAAAATTTCACGAAAATTCGTGATAAAAATTTCACGAAAATTCGTCGTACAAAAAGAGACGAAAATTCGTCATAAAAAAAGGGACGAAAATTCGTTATAAAAAAAGAGACGAAAATTCGTCATACAAAAACACAAAAATTCGTCATACAAAAAAACGAAAATTCGTTATACAAAAACACGAAAATTCATAACCAAAAACAGTGACAAATATGCCGATAAATCGACGAATTTTCAAAACTCTCTTGGACTGATCGTCACTTTTTTGTTTTTCAATTCGAATAAAACAGGAAACTCGTATTATTTGGAGGATGGATCGCGACAGCGTTTCTATTCGATGGGGTGGAATGTATTGGAAGGTGAACGCGACAGGACGATGGATCGTGATTTCATCAATCTCGTTGACCCATCGTCCAACGTATGGGCATTGATAGGTTACTGATCAAACTATTCAGTGTTCCATCCAGTTATAGGGCATGTACATGCATTCACTTAAAACGAGTCTCAACACGGGTTACTCGTGTTGATACGTGTTTCATAAATATCCTATACCAGTATTCGCAAACTCTCTCTTGTACGGAGAAACAGGAGAGGCTTCTCCAGCGGTATTTCTCGAGGCTGGTCCGTACCAACGTGAATTAAACGTGCTGGGATAATCGATGCGTCTCTAGTTCTCGCTCGTACGTGTTGTCTTCTCTTCCACCTTAATATAGCCTCTACGAGCAAATATATATATATATATATGTCTGTGTGTATGAGCTGAGCAAGGCAAAATGTTAACGAGAATATTGTGCGAGCCAGTGAGCGTTTATGCATACTTTAAATTCATGTACGTACACGTAAACACGTGTTAGAACCTGGATAAGTAGGCTGGAAAACCATAAATCGATTACACAGGTCTGCGACATAAATTTTTTTTTAATTTAATCACTGATTTTTTTGGTGTTTTCAACGCTGATTTAAAAAAAAATAGTGAACAAATTCTATCACGAACAGTTATTTTACAAATTGCTTGTATAGTTTTTTTTTTTTATTTTTTTTTACATATTTTCGAACTGTAGTGAGTTTGAATTTTAGTTTTTAGGATCTTCATAAACTGGGATTTAGCTTAAAGTGCTTTTAAAATGTATTTCGAAAAATTACTTGTCCTCCCCCCTCCAGCTTCGACAACAAGCGAAAGAGTTATTATAATGACTTATATGCTTAGAGAAAAATAGAACTGTACTGAAAAGGTAGTTTAGAACCTGATTTTTGAATAAAATAAAATTTCATAGCTTTCGTAAAATGGGAAAAATTGCTTAAATTTCGTTATTATTATACCCAAAAATACTTTTTTTTTGTAAGAAAACCTTACGTGATAGAAAAAAAACGGATTGCATTTTTGAATTCAGCGCTGAAAAGTACATAAAAGTCAGTTGTCAAATTTCAAACAGTTTTTTGAAAAAAAATTTTTTTGCAGACCTGTGTTATCCAACAGAATATCGATTGACACCTTCCTCTCACCGAACCATAGTTTTTTTCATGCAAAAATCAAGAGACTTCAATTCAAATGAAGAATATTTCGAAAATATGGGTGAAGATTTCAAAAATCGTGAGAAAAGCGAGAAGAGTTGATTTTCGTGAAAGAAAATATTTTACCAACTTTTACGAAGTATTTTTCGAAAATATTTTTCTTTGAAGGTTTAGGATCTATCCCGAAGAATAACTTTTTTTTTTTATTCAGTTTTTGTTTTTTTTATTCAGCGACTTTTTTTTACTTTATTAACGTTTTTAAGAGACCTACATGCACTCAAGAATGTCGACTCTCGTGTCAATTTACCAAGCTGATATATCAATTATGTGGCTGTAATGGATCAGTTTATTGCATTTTTCGTTGCCAGCGACAGAGGCGTATCCCACCGCTGAGGCACGGCGCCGAGATGACGGGCGTCGCGTCTCGTTGCGGAAAATAAGGCAAATGTGCTGCAAAATATATGTACAATATTCAGTCAATGTCAAAAAAAATATTCTAGAAAGGTTTTTTGCTTTTTCTAGTCCAGTTTAGTACTCTCGGCAAACACTCGGGCATATACGTAATTTTCGGCGCACTACTGTATGCTCAATCTCTTCGTTATCATTTTCTCTTCAAAATGCCTGTTGAATTATCAAGTTCCGATGATTTTTCGATTTTTGGCAAAATTTCAAAGTTTGACCATCGATTTTCACAATTTTTTTCCATACATACTCAGGGAATCAAATTACATCGAAATAGACCTATAAAAACAATATTAAAAAACCAATTTTTTTTAGATTTTTGGGGAAAAAAGTGTTTTTACTAAATCATCGATAATTTTTTTTCCTTTAGGATTTGATACTCCACTCTGTGCTTAATCTCTTCGTTATGATTTTCTCGTCAAACTGCTTTTTTTAAAATTCAAATCCGATGATTTTTCGATTTTTGGCAGAATTTCAAAGTTTGACCATCGATTTTCACAAATTTTTCCATACATACCCCTTTGCCTCTTTGTTTGCGATTTTTCAAGTAGACTTTCCGGGAAAACTATAAGAGATATCGGTATGATTCTAACGCCATTATTTAAATCAGGCAAAAACCTTTTCCAAACCCACCAAATAAATCTCTATAGCATAGCATAAGCTCTCTCTACGACCTTTTGAAATCTCGTGATTTTGCCCATTCCGGAAAAGTGGCCAGGCAAGTCGAATTTTTTTTTTTCCATTTGAAACTACCAAAAGCGTCTATTTGAACGAAAATTTTCCGCTGATTACGAATATGCCCGAGTTTTTACCGAAAGTCCAAAATTACACTGGGTAAATACAAAAAACCTTTCTAGCACCTTTTTTTTTTGACATTTTCCCCTAGAAATGGAGAATTTAAGGCGAATTAAATAGTCCATTTGTCTTCAAGGTATAAAAATACATCGACGTGTATTTAATTTTCAAGAAAAATAAAAAGTCACATTTTTTTAACAAATTTAGGTAATCATTTTTCATAGTAATTTCATGATACATAAACACGTGTGCACGAATCGTCATTATTGCCTACATACAGGAAGATCGGAGACATTTCAACGGCGAAAGAAAAAGCGCTTTAGTAAGTTAACCGTGATGGCACTTGTAGGTGTAGTGAGTCAGGACGAGTCGTGGTCTGACCAAGCATTGGGTTGAACTACTGGCCATCATCGAGCTCATGGCAAATAGGGTCGTTTCGTTGAACTACGGTGAGACTAATAGCAGAACGGAAACGAGATGCCATCCACGTACATAATTCGGAAAATGGCGTAATTTTCCAAATTGCCAAAAGGCAAACTCGTCGATTTTTTTCCGTGTAAAATAAGAGAGATCAGAAATGGAATAAAAAAAGATAAAGGTTACGTAAGCGAAAGAAACGTTCAAAGAGTTCTGAAAAGACTCAAGAGAGGGCGATACTCCAGGTCGGTATGACAGATCGAGATAGTAATTAACCACGGATTTCCTAAACGGCTCTTCAGAATTTCATGAAATTTGATCAGGCAATGTCAAATTGATAGACGAACGGCTGTCTGCCTTAAAAATCCGCGAATCGAAAAAAAATTTGTAGACTGTATTACCATGCGAGCGTCGTGATGGAAATGCTGGAAAATGAAAAGTTTGACTAATATCGTGAGTCGCACTAATTTTGTTTTACCGACGCGAGCAGAGGCTGCGTCGAAGTTTCGTCGCGCCCTCTTAAAGCTTGAACGTCAATTAAAAAAAAAAAGAAAGACGTTTTAGGAAAAAGAAGCAACAAGTGCTGTGCCCAAAGGGACTCTGAGTCCACCAGTGAATGAGTGAATTGATTCGGGTTAGCACGATGTTGACTAACTCGTGGAGAAAAGTTCTGCAAACATTGTCTTACTTTTTTGGCCCAGGTGTAGTACACGGGTCGACGATAAGTGGCATGAGAGATTTCGTTTCGAAAGATCGTGATATTTCACGGTGCAACTTTGTGGATAATCGCAGTCTTGGAATATCTAGAGATCGTTTCGTGGCGATAATTTCTTCTTCTTGTTATTTTTCAATTACCAATTAGAATATACATCTTAGTGGAAGTTTACACGACATTTTTTCGTATTTAATTTATCCACTTTCACCCCTTTTTTAAAAAACATTTAAATTGTTAATTAAATTTAATTTTTTTTTCAAATTCGAAAAATGTAACGTCACCTAAAGACTTTCACCAAATTTGATGAAAGTCTTGAGAACCGTTTAGGAAATTCGTAGGAGTTTATTATGCTGTTCTGCATTACCGACATCGATGAAGCTTTGCTATTTCCATTCACAGAAGAAATTCTCTGCTAGCCCTTAATGCATCGACACAGAAAAGGGCAGGGTGAGGGAAAAGGTAAAAGTTTCATTGACTAACAGCATTACTTATCTAGGATTCTCAGTGCATCCCACTCGGGTGGATGGTTCGTATAGCTCGGTCGATGTATTTATGAAATTGCGTGCGGTAAATTACTTAGGTCCGGCCTTGGGGCGCAAATGTCACCTCTTTGTGTAGACGTTTCCTACGATAAAAGGCAATGGCCGTGTCGACACAAATGTGCACATCCGCATGGGAAAGCTTCACAGCGGCGCCGGACGTCGCATATTTAATTAAAGGCCAGAAAGCTAAGGGCGTCGAGGTGAGTTCGAACCCTCATTTAAATCCCCACTAAATCGTATGTTTAAACTATTTTTACGAGAGATTATAGGCTTATCGGTGTTTAACGTCCCCCTAAAAAAATGAAAAAAAAAAATATATACGGAAGTGACTCGAAACGGAAGAGAGATATTCTCGTTAGGAAATCACATCGACCCACGAGATATAGCGATAGTGACGAATCACGGCGATTCCAGTTTTCGTGGAATCACGATAGTTGTTTTTATTACGTTGAATGATTTAATGCTGCTTCGATAGGGTCGCCGTGTCAGGGACTTGAAATTCGCATTTTTGCGACGCAACGAAATTTCTTTTCTCATTTTTTTTATTTCCGGAGATCTATTATTTGACGAAATATTTTTTGCAGATTTGAACTCTAGGTTGTCACAATAAAGATTTGGATAATTATTCAGGTATTTTAATTACGATTACAGTGAAAAAGAAATAAAGAAATAATGATTTTTGTTTGGGTTTGTCGTACGGTGTCGAAAGAGGGCCGTGAAAGGAGTGCTCAAATGGAACATTGAAAAATTATTATTTTGGAAACGTTTGTTTTGAATATTGTCAAAAAAAATTATTTCTTGTTTTTAGTTGTTTTATACCACTTGGAGTGATATAGATTAATTAAGGGGTTAATTTAACATTAATTAAGTGTGTAGATTAATTAATTAATTAATTAATCAATTTAATTAAACTATTAAATTAAATTAAATTGATTTAATAAAATTAAAATTAAATTAAATTAAAATCAGCTTATTCAAACTATATACTTAATTAATATTAAGTTTAATTAATCAATCAATCAATCAATCTTTCTAGTTTTTATCGTTAGAAAAACTCGGGTCTGAGACGTGGAATCGTACGTCTGACGAATGTCGAGGAAGGGTTCGGGGACGTGGAAAACGGTATATGCATCACGGCCGTGCAGCATAAATTTAGAACTCGCATAATGTTTCCGCATTTCAGGCGTACAAACTATACGGCAGAGTTCATGCACACAAGATTGGGAACGTGGAGTTTTGCTGCTGAAGATCCTCATCTTCTTGCGTACCACGTGTACCGAGCTAGAGCCCAGGCAATTTATATTTACGGAGGTCGCAATAAATGCTCGACGTGCGGTGCACGTACCCGAGGATGGAAACCATTGATTTGAAAAAAATCATTTTCATGCAAGATTTTTGTTATCAATGATGATAAAAGAAACCTTGCATGACTCGCATGACTTGCATGATGATAAGAATCTGATGATTTTTTTCATCGTCATTAACGATTTTTAAAATCTTGCATGACTGCATGATTTTTTAAATCTTGCACGACTGCATGATTTTAAAAATCTTGCATGGCTGCATGATTTTTTAAATCTTGCACGACTGCATGATTTTTTAAATCTTGCACGACTGCATGATTTTTTAAATCTTGCATGAATGCATGATTTTTTACGTCTTGCATGACTGCATGATTTTTTAAGTCTTGCATGACTGCATGATTTTTTAAGTCTTGCATGGCTGCATGATTTGTAAAATCTTGAAGGACTGCATGATTTTTTAAATCTTGCATGACTGCGTGATTTTTTAAATCTTGCATGACTGCATGATTTTTTAAATCTTGCATGACTGCATGATTTTTTAAATCTTGCATGGATGCATGATTTTTTAAATCTTGCATGACTGCATGATTTTTTAAATCTTGCATGACTGCATGATTTTTGAAATCTTGCAAGACTGCATGATTTTTTAAATCTTGCATGACTGCATGATTTTTTAAATCTTGCATGACTGCATGATTTTTTAAATCTTGCATGACTGCATGATTTTTTAAATCTTGCATGACTGCATAATTTTTTTAATCTTGCATGACTGCATGATTTTTCTGTTTGTCAATGATGATAACAAAAATCTATCTCAATTTTGCATATCTTTTATCAATGATGATTTAAAAAATCTTGTTCTATCTTCAATGATTTTTTTTCAATAAATGATGATAACAATATACAAAAAAATGCACAAAATTTCTTCAAATGCTTCCAAGCATAATAAAAAATTAACAGAAATTATTTTAATAGTTCGTCAAAAAAAAAATCCCTAAAAAAAGAATAAAAAAAAACAGCTTTCACTAGCCTTAAAAATTGTAATCTCATATACGAATGTAATAATTCATAAACTCCAGGTAGGTAAAGATATCCCTCAAATAAATGTTATGAGACTCTTGTGAAAATCTTATAAATGGAAAACAGAAATGATGAAATTTGTCGACTCGTGTTATCGTTGGTTTGGAACTGTTTCAACGGTGCACGCCCGTCAATCTGGAAACTGTTCGACACGAGTTTAGAATCGGTTTAATTATCAGAATTATCAGAAATTATGGAACGGCGCAGAGCCGGGTATACGTCGTTGAAATTAATCCGAAACAAAGAGCGTCATGCGGGCATTTTGTGCATTGTGATACTCGTGAAGCACCAACCACTAAACGGAAACCTTCAATTATAGGGACTTCATAATGTAGCGGAATTTACCAAACTCATTATAACTGTCGAAATAAAATAATGATGTGGCCGGGTTCAACCATGAACGTGGCAATTTCTGTACAATTTATTTCGAAAGAATACCCCATTAGAAATTGAAGGCTAATGATGCCGTTTATTGGATTGGATCTACCTTATTACTCAGATATTCGAACATTTTTAGTTTCAGGTATTTTCGTATGATATCGTATATTCCATACTGTTGATAAGGGAAATGCATCGAATTTTTATGGTTTATGATGTTGGCATCATTAAAAAACAATAAAAACGATTTTTTTTTAATTTTTCGTCGTTCCATTTCAGCTACGAAAATCAGACAAATATTTTTTAGCGTTATTAATAATCGATTGACATCGAATCTGCACATATGATTTTTTATATGGATGAGTGCCATACAAAGATAGCTTCAGTGCCATTGAAATTTAATTTACGAAATCATCGTCTTTCACTTTCATGAAAAAATCGTTAAAAACTTTAAAAAACACAATTTTTTCATGGAAATTTTAGGTTTTGGGGGAAATGAATGTTGGATTCGTTCTCAGGGAATCAAATTACATCGAAATGGACCTATAAAAAAAATATTAAAAATCCAAATTTTTTTGCGATTTTTGGGGAAAAAAAGTTTTTTCACTAAATCATCGATAACTTTCTTTCCTTTAGAATTTGACACTCCACTCTGTGCTCAATCTCTTCGTTATGATTTTCTCTTCAAAATGCTTTTTTGAAAATTCAAATCCGATGATTTTTCGATTTTTGGCAGAATTTC